>JADDOH010000773.1:0-36624 GCA_016648135.1 Agrypnia vestita | reverse complement strand
ATATATTCAAGAACACATTCATATTTGTGAAGTTGTAATTTTTCATAACAAAGTTCTGTTAAATATTTAATAACCAAATTAATTAATCAATTAGAAAGACATACAGAAAAATCTAATTCACGAAAAAATATTAGGTTACTACTGGGATTCGAACCCAGGTCACCTCCTTTCCGGGGCCGGTGCTCTGACCACTAAGCTATAGCAACCCTCTATGTTTCCGTGAATATATCGACCTTATATGTAGTTCTTATTTTTATTAATTGATTAATTTTTATTTTTGTCCATAGAGCAATCCACTTTTTTGATACGGTAGTTGAAATTACTTTACAATGCCACCGCTAGATGGACACATAGCTTAGTGGTCAGAGCACCGGCCCCGGAAAGGAGGTGACCTGGGTTCGAATCCCAGTAGTAACCTAATATTATTTCGTGAATTAGATTTTTCTGTGTGTCTTTCTAATTGATTAATTAATTTGGTTATTCGATATAATTATTTTTGAGAAAAGTGTTCCTTTGATCTGTTTCTATTGCGTGAACTACTTGCCTCTACTCTTCGCCATCTTAAAATATCACACAAACTTAACCAATAGTCCTGAACATCTTCAACGAATACCTTTCCATATCCCAACTCGCAATAACAGACATTTACCTACTTTTCATCATTTCCCTCTTTGAAAAACCAACTCAAAACGAAACTCATTTATCTACAGATCCACAAATTCATTTAACACAAAGTATCACATTGATATTTTAAGGGACATAAAAAAAAAACAATATTTACACAACCGCACGCAAACTAATTCATACAATTAACTTCCCTTCTACTCCCGTCCCACATTCCCCTCCACCCTCCTCACTCGCTATTAAAATAATTTTAAAATTATATTTTGTAATGTCACACATGTTTCGATAAATTACTATATTCAGTGGAAAATTTTTAATTGTCATAATTTATTATCCATTATTTTATATTTGTTAATATATAGATCTACTGTTAATTTTTCCTCAAATAAATAAATAAATAAATCTTGTAGGACATCCACCTCATATTCTTCTTCCTTGTATATACCCAATGATCATTAACTTATCCAGGTTATCTCCAACCACCCAATGTACCCAAAGTATGCTTTGTTTTGAAGAGATTTCTCAATACAGAGTTCCTGAAGCATTTTTTTAAATTTCGTGAAATTTTTCCTTCAAACCTTGCAGATTTGAGTAAAAGCGGCTAGCGTCTAATCAGTTCTTGTAAATCTCTAGCTCAGTCTTAAGTTTGTTGCTCAAAAGCAGCTTGTTACAGTCGGATCCATAAAGTGTTCGACTCCAGGATGTCTTTGCCCTTTGAGCTTGCTGGCTGGCTTCTGTATGCTTTGTATTCAAATCATCGGGAACAAAGACGCCAGAGGCATCCAAGCGTGCTAATGCGGGTTCAGATAAAGCGTATACCAATATCTAAGTATACGTACAACAGAGTTAGAAAATCAATTAAATAAATAGCTAAGGTGGATAGCTGAACGAATAGGTTACAAGTGTTAAAATTTGACCTACCGAAACAGTTAGTCGTATTTGTTTATATAAAACGTGTATTCCCTCCAAGTACAATTCACAATTGTAATCAAATGAAGAGTTAAGGGATTAGATCAAGATATACAATGAGCATAACAATACCTCCTAGTAAGTCTGTGGTTTATTAATCCCTTGAGTGATTTGAACGAATACAATTCGGGTGGGTCTTTTGCTGACACAGTGATTTGCCAGAACTGGATTCGGGCACATCGTACCCGAAACTTTTTATAGTGATTTGTCCGAATCCAGCTCGGGTCATTCCCCCACCAGTCGAGAGAATGCATCGCGCGGGTTGAGTGACACGTGTCGTAATTTGATCTTTAAAGGTACAGATACACATGTTTATTTAGTGGCATGCTAATGAGCATGCCACTAATAAGCATGCCACTAATAAGCATGCCCTAACAACTGTAGACACTTGCTCATTACTGGAATGCATATTAGTGGCATGCTCATAAATAAGCATGCCCAAAGCTAACAATCAAACACACATGCTTATTAGTGGCATGCTCTTGTCATAGAATAGAGACGCTCTTGTTCAAAATGGAAACTTTGCAAACTGAAATAGAAAATTCAAGTGAACCAATAAATCAAAAAAGTTCCCGAGTTTCCATCCGCACATTTTTGATTTTAGTTTTTATAATTTTTATTGTAAGATTTGAATCATTCATGCCTATTAATAAAGTTTCGTAAACATTATTTCTCACTATATTATTTTTACACAACGGTGACCGAGTATTCCACAGACATTCGTGATTCCTATAATAAGTCACGAAAAGTAATGTTTTATCATCTCCCCAACGCGTCATATTTGTTTCATCTATCGCGGACTGAGAAGATCGCATTGATAATACTAGCCGCGAAGCCCGCGAATGACATAAGCATGCTCATAATAAGCAAGCCTGTTCACACATTCTCCAAAGATACCCCTCCTCTATGGTGAATGACAGTGGCATGCTAGTAATGAGCATGCCACCTAGTGGTACACACATGCCACTAATAAGCAAGGCCTAAAGAAGGTCGATACTGCGCATGCTCACGTGCCACTAAATATGCGTGTGTATCTGTATCTTAACAGAGAGAACAATTAGTCCCCGGCTACTCGTCGCCCAGTTAGTTTGTGTGTATTCAAACTTTCGTATTTACGTATTACGTATATTTATATACGTGTTTCAGAAATTGAACTGTTTTTCATTTTTTTCCTTATATTGTTTATTTTTATTGTATGCTGATTTATTATATTTTTTATGTAAGTTTTTACGTAATGTTTGATTCAAATAAAATATGTTTGATGAAAAAGAAACATTTTTTTTATATTTGATGAAAATGAAACATTGGCTAGATTATGATAGGAAATCCAAGCTTCATGGTGAAATAAGTCATTATCTTTTCTTGGGGTTTCATGTATTCAAAATCTCCTACAGAGTGTGATTCTTGGTATTTCTGTCGAATCCATAATTTATTATGACCTAACTTGTTTAAGCGAATCTCCCACAGAGAAACTTAGCACAAATGTTTCAAGGTACAGCGAACTGATTATTCTGTTTCCCTTGTTTCAGAAGCGCCGGCTGGAGCACCTGCAGACAACACCTTGCCGATCACCATCGAGACTGAGCAAGACCCGACCCTCAACAACCTGACCAGGACTGACGCCAACTGCGACAAGACTGGAACCTGCTATGATGGTGAGAAATTTTAAAATGTGAAGTGTTTTCAATCCTACAATTGTGGTGGTCGGGAGCTACCGCGGACTCTAGCCGTAACGCGGCGACCATTTCGGCCAATCAGGTGCAAGATACAGACCACGCGCCAGTACTGCCTCGCGTTATGGAGCTATTATGTTCACATTTTAGTAGCCATCAACGTGGATGAAGAAATGACGTCATGAAAAAATGCATTTTCTGGGTAATTATTCGACCAAATTTTGATCCAATCCAATTTCAATCAATAAACAGTGATCTCAGTTTCATCACAGTGTGGTCCACGGAATATGCTCTTCTTGTGAATCCATCTAAATCCCTGGCAATTATGATTGGCAGCTCGCGACATTAAAAAATTCATCGTTCCCATCACTTTACATTAAAAATATTTGCATACCCATTACTAAAGTTATGAAAAACCTAGTCATAACTAATGCAGATCTTTCATATCAGCATTAATATATTTTACAGTATTAACCTTCTAAGAAGACTTAAGAACTTTCTCCCTATGCACTGGATAATAACAATTCCCACATCTTCTCTTGCTCGATCATGTTGAAGTGTGTTTTTTGAATCTCTTTTTGAATGAAGAGCTTCTCAAAAACAAATTTATCCGTTTCATGTTCTACCTTAAAAAATTCGATCACATCTCATATTTCCGCAATCTTCTCCATTGGACCACAATCCGAGAATGCAATAACATCCATGTTTTATCTTTACTTTGTAATATTCTTTTCGATTCTCACTCAACTCAGTACCGTAAATCTGATAGACTTCTCTAGCCACCCCCATTCATAATACAATTATTATTTCTCTTCTTCTTCAATTCATCAACTTTTCATTGGAAATGCAGTCGGCTAGGCTGTGGCTAGATGTCACATCATCACAGACCATAACTTTCTTCAAAAGCAAATTAAATTTTTTTTATCTTTCTTATAATCTAGTTTTACACTTTCTTTTTACCATCCATCTCCCATTCGTCGCGTTATCATGGAGTAAATATTTGTATCACAGAGAGGTGTGGCGGCCAGGAAAAGGGGGAAGGCTTCCATTGTTTTGTGCAGAGTCCTAAAAAGTAACAATGCAAAATTTAGTATAGATTGTACATATTCCGGAATTCCGGAGACAGTTGATGATTAATGATTATTAGTAGTCTGCTTTTAAATAATCCAATACAGATAGCAGCTTTTGTCTTGGTTAAATGTACACATACAATTCTAGTAGCAAAAATTTCGGAGAAGTCTACTTCATTCAATTTTGAATAGAAAATATTTTTTACACTTTGGGTCAAATGTCGACAGTTAAAGATTGTTAAAGAGTTAAGGTTATTACTACGGTCGTTAGACATATTTAACTGTAAATAGTTGCGAATATTTTATATGAACCGAATGTTTTTTCCGAGAAACAATTTTCGACGTTTCGTTGAATGCTTATTCAACGTCATCGGGAGAACAACCTTTACCCGCGGAGGTAGAAGGCGGACTGATTACTGCTTTCGAGGGCGTAAATTATATGCACTTTGTTGTGGAGTGTTCACTTTTTCTACAATAGAGGTCGCCAGTGTGCAATATGCACTAGTTACGTCGGCGGACTTTACCGCGACGTCTCTCAAGGGTTGAATCAATGTCGTCAGAACAGGGCGCCAAATACTTGATAGTTTGTAACTGTCAAGTTATTTGTAAAGCGTTGGATAGTTATGTCACTGTAACATTATATACCGGAAATATATTTCAATTGCTCTGCTAAATTGTGGAAGAAACTGCCAATTGGTAATAAATTCGCCATCGTAATAATATGCATAGTAAAAAGTTGATAAATAAATAAACTTTAATCTTATTTCAGTATCTGTCAACTGCAAGGATACCAGGATCGCGATCCAAGTGAGGACCAACAAACCCTTCAACGGCAGGATCTACGCTCTCGGCAGATCAGAAACCTGCAACATTGACGTCATCAACAGCGACCTCTTCAGGCTGGACCTGACCATGGGAGGACAGGACTGCAACACTCAATCTGTGGTAAGAACTTACTAGGACTATAGTCACATACATCCAAGTCATCTGTCGTATTCCTGAAAGCTTTCGAACACAGATGGCATTAAATTTATAACGTGCTTGATTTAATTTATTAATTTTAATTGACGTTCAAGGAATCAAAAATACTTTATATTGTTTTAAAGAAACACATCATTTGTTTAAAAAATTCACATCAATTGCGACTTATGTACGAAATATTTCATTTATTTTATCTTTAAATTGTGAAATGAAAAAAAAATTATTTCCATCAAAATGGCGTGTGTTTTTTGTTTTGATTATATATTGATCCCCTGACAGTTGATCCCTTACACACTGATCCCTCGGACAATTTAATCGCTAATGTTTTCTCAAGTATTTATATTCGCACATACCAAAATCTGCGAATGTTAAAAATATATTTTATTGAAATAGAGTGGAAGAAAAATGATAAAAATGTCTCCCTCGTACGAAATTACAGAAAATTAATAATGTTTCCGTAATAACAATAAATCCATTTTTAAAGTATTTTTTTTTGTTTTTTTTTTGCAAAAATTAATATCATTTAACATTTCAAATATGGCAACAATTTATTTTACTAACTCTATGAGAGTCAGAAGGCTCATGTATAGAGAGGGAGTACTATATTTTAATTGTAAACATATTTTTTTATGTTAAATATTATTAGATTTACGAATTATGATAAACCATATTTAATTTGTTGTTTAAAAATATTCAATTTAAAATTTCAATGTCATTTGCATTGCACCTACACACATTAATGAACACTTGAAGAAACTTTGATGCATCGATTGCCCGGGGAGATTAATTTGTAAAGGATCAACTTGCAGAGGGATCAATATAAGGGATCAACTTGAAGGGGGATCAGTGTAGGGGATCAACTTGAAGGGGATCAGTGTAAGGGATCAACTTGAAACGGGATCAATGTAAGGGATCAACTGGCAGAGGGATCAGATGTCCAGGGGATCGATTGACAGTGACGAACTGTCGGGACAACAACTGGTGTTGGGGTTTTTCCTTCAAACTTCTTCACACAATTCGTGGAATTTTTATCTCCACGTTTTCTAACATGCTTGATCTAGCCATTTCAACACATTGAAGTTTTGTCTCGTTTTTACGATTTTTCTTATTTTTCGTTAGTCTTTCATTGCTTTTTAATGATTTAAAAAAAATAGATGCGAACAAGGAATTCGCATCAATATTTTTACTATTTTCGGACTAAGCTAAACGCCCGTGATAATATAGGATTTGACTAATTAATCACTATTTCGTTTTCTTCATTATGTTTCTCATCAATGTTTCGTTTAGATCTTTACTAAAATTATGTTCGATGTTAATTAGAAGATCCTATGAAGTGCCAATTCGATAATGCGTAAGCACTATCCATTCGATTTGTGTAGATCTAATGTCTTCAACACTCTTTTGGAAAAACCTAGTACTAAAATTGATCGTCTATACTAATATTATAAAGAGGAAAGATTTGATAGTTTATTTGCATTGGCTCCGAAACCACTGGACCGATATGAAAAATTCTTTCACATTTAGAATCCTACATTATCCCTAATGAACACAGACTTTAGAATATTTTTAAAAATGTTAGGGATCCGTATGAAAACTTCCATAATGTAACGTGTGAAAAAATACAAAAAAAAAACTAATGTCGCGTACGCTGCGGAAATTATCGACAATAGAGCAAAGTGATGTACAAGAGTTTTATAGAGGACATTAATATCTACAAAAAAGTCTGCAATACCATATATCTAAGTATTACAGTTATGTTACCAGAACTCCATATGTACCGCCAGTTTTGGAGTTTAATGGAGTTCTGGTACCGACACTAATGTATGGAAGTGAAGCCTGGAGCTGGCAGAAGAGGAACGAAAGTAGATTGAATGCAGTGGAGATGAGGTCCCTTAGACGTATGTGTGGTAAATCCATGTATGATAGAGTAAAGAATGAAGATATTAGGAATGAATGTAAAGCTGATCGTAGCATAATACAAAGAATAAAAATAGGGTCGCTCAGGTGGTTTGGGCATGTTGAGCGAATGAATGAGAAAAGAATGGTAAGAAAGATATATGATGCAAGTGTTGACGGCGCCAGAAAGAGAGGGCGACCACGGAAGGAAGATACTGGAAGATGGTCCTGTTAGAAGCCTGAACAACCGTCGAGCTTGCATGCGAAGATGTATGAATGTAGACGAAGCGAAAGTTGTATGTCAGGGCAGAAGAGTATGGCGCTCTATCCTCTCTGCCTACCCCCGCGGGGAAACGGCGTGATGGTAAGTAAGTAGTAAGTAAGTAGTAAGTAAGTAGTAAGTAAGTAAGTAAGTAAGTACAGTTATGTTACAAGAACTTATGTCAACATTAAATGGAAACATTGTTTTTTAGAGAACAGGGGAACCTTTGTTTTCTCTCACAAACTTATTTTTTACTTAATGCGCAACGCCGGGTACGACCAGCTAGTTTAAAATAAATTATTCATATTTCTTACTTGTAATTTAGAATTTGATGAAATTACGGTAATTCTGTACTGCATTTTCCGAAAAAATTCCTCGACAAACTATCAATTGCCCCGAGTAATAAATACCAAAAACACGTCTTGGTTCCGATTCCTTGTGCCTCTGGGGGCAAGGCGAATTAGTTCCGCCACTGCGCTCTTTTTGTGCTGTGCACGAAAGGAAGTTCTCACTCATAAAACAGTGCACCATGACCAGCTCACAATAAATTGATTACGAGACGTCAATCAAAAATTAGGATTTACAAAATCGATGACCGATTCTCCCATCGAACTGTGACCGAACCGGGCCCCGTACCGAAAATGAATCGAGCGAACTACACCACAAATCGAGAAAAAATATGAACGCTGCGGAAAAAATTAAACGTAGCGATAATTTGGTTAACGAATTTTTCAACGCGGTCAACACTGATACTAGGGTTGCCACCAGTATTTTATTTATTTATTTATATAACGCCCTTATGGGCTTTTACAATATACAGAATATTTTTTTTTTAAATAACATAAGACAGTTAAAATAAAAATACAGTTAAAAGTTACAATAATAATAGTTAAATGGTAATAATATAATAATACAGAAAAACATAAGATAAAATAATAATAAAGTTAAAGGTACAAATAATAACAGTTAAAGGTAAAATAGAAAGATTTATTGTCCATTTCCATTTCGTTGGAATGTAAACAATTGTATCAGCTTTGTCCTATAAATAGTTATACTATCAGCAAAAATGTCAGCCGCCTCTGCATGCTCATTCCCTAATGAGTGTAATCTGGGAATTACAGAGTTTGCTAATGCATTAGTTCTGACATTTCCACTATAATAGAACAAAGCACTGTGTCTTGATGACCTCGATGGAGCATATAAGTCGATCAGATTAATAATCTGGGGGCAATCAATCAAACTATTTACGATCCTATAAAGAAATATTAGGTCTGTTACAGTACGTCTCACAGACAAGTTTAAAAGTTGTAAATAACTAAGGAGATATTCATAATAGATATCTTCCAAGCGTATATTTAATTTGTAATTAATAAATCTTAAAAAAAATTTTTGGACTCGTTCAATTGCCGTTGAATGATTAACATAGTGAGGCGACCAAATGATCGAGTTATATTCAACCTGAGGCCTGACAAGAGAAGTGTAGAGGACTTTATAAGTGCGCAGGTCTGTAAAGTTTTGTGCAGTTCTTAAAACAAATCCCAACATTTTGAGACCTTTATTAGTTATCAAGTCAATGTGGAGAATGAATGATAATTTAGCATCAAAAATTACTCTATTTATTATAAAGTATTGTACGTTATTTCGTGTAATTGTACTCTATACTTTACGAGAACAATAAAGTACGCGAAAATACTTTATTTCATGTGATTTGATTTCTCTGGGATCCATTTTACTTATAACATACAAAAAAAAGTTGATCGTAGAAATTTTTGCATAAAACGGAACGAGAGAGTTACCGGGGTCGATGGCGTTATCGATTGTTGCCGAATAGGTTCGATAATTGACGATATACCCTGTGGCGGTCGCCACATAAATGCTCGTTTTTTAATGCAACCTAACCTCAAAAGTCAACATAGTCAATGTCATTGTAAAAATTTCTTGTTTGTTTTGTTACGGCGGATTGAGTGCAGTTAAAATACGATTAATCGGTTTTAAAGAGTTTTTTTCTGTGATGAATAGCAAATGGCGAGACGAAAGAAACAATGCGTCTCTGAATCTAATAAAAATGAATGACTTATTTACTTTAACATAAATAATATAGACTGCAAACATGCTGTGCAGTTGTATGGTAATAATAATTATTTGTTAATAAATCGTACTTTATTTTGACACAATGTATTTTTTTTCTACCTTTAATAACCAATGTTCTTTATTTGCACAAAAAAAGGTGGCAACCCTAGTTGGAACTGTCATGTTTTTTTTTGAGGAAAAATGTAATTTTAGGAAATTGATATCGGAAATTTCCGCATTTCGATTAAATTTGGCGGTTTTTATTTATACCTATAGGTATGTCGTAATTTAGAATAGTGGTTTTGATTGAGGAGCGGGATGAGTTGACTATATTTTTCTTAAGATTTGACTGATCTTAAGAGTTGACTATATTTTTCCTAGAGTGTTACTGAGCAAAGTACGGCGGGAGAGCAGGTGGGGTAACCAGGGGGAAAGGATAGAGTGCCAATATTCTGCACAGGGTCCTAAAAAGTAGCTATGCAAAACTTAAAATGTATAGTATTCAATATAGCCAACATATTTATATCAGAGAGAGAGGTGTGGCGGCCAGGAAGGGGGTTTGGTTGCCAATGTTTTGTGCGGAGTCCTAAAAAGTAACAATGAAAAATTTAGTTAAGATTGACCAAAGTCTCCATGATGTCAGTTGAAGGTTAATGATTATTATTGGCCTG
This sequence comes from Agrypnia vestita, assembly GCA_016648135.1. Classification (NCBI taxonomy): domain Eukaryota; kingdom Metazoa; phylum Arthropoda; class Insecta; order Trichoptera; family Phryganeidae; genus Agrypnia; species Agrypnia vestita. The sequence goes on along the minus strand of JADDOH010000773.1, from coordinate 26,408 downwards.
CTTTTAAATATTGCAATACAGATAGCATCTTGTATCTTGGTTAATTATACACATACAAGTCTAGTAGCAAAAACTTCGGGAAAGTCTTCTTTATTGAAGATTGCATTTTTTTTCAATATTTACTGGTTTATCTTTTGTAAGACGTTAGACTATTGTGAAAGCAATCTATTGATTATTAAAAATCCATTCGCTTTGATAAAACTCGAATAAATATTTAAAACCTTGCAAAAATTTGAAAAATATTTTTTCAGTTAAGTTTTTGTCATTTAATTCGACTTGTATTGCAGCAAATGAATTTTTAATATTTCATGTGTAGTGATAGTCCGACGTTTTACAAAATAAGTCAAAAATATTGAAAAAAAAATACAAACTTTGGTTTCCCTTATCTCCGTAACTGTAGACACTTCACCCAAAGGGTTAAAAATATTTTCTATTCAAAATTGAATGGAGAAGACTTCCTCGAAGTTTTTGCTACGAGACACCCTGTTTTATCATAACTAGTATAATTTGAACACACCTACAATTAAATTCGCAATCATATTTTCTGATTACAAATATTAAATTCGACACGAAATTTGTCTACTTTATACATAAATAAAATTGTTTCATCACCATTTGCATAAAAGCATTAAAAATTATACAAAATAATATGTTTTATTAATCATAGAGGTCTCTAGTATTTAATTTGAATTACTGAACAGAACAAAATTGTTGAAATGTTGCAGAAGACTCTGCATCCCACCACTTTCACACTAAGGGCCGGTTATATCAGCTTGGTTTATATTGTAACGATATACTAAAAATAATATTCGCACTGTCCGAACCCCTGGTAATATGTCACTTGTCACAAAACTATCGAAGAATCGAAAACTGCCTATAACAATCTAGGGTGATCTACAAAATTCTGGAAACATGTAGAAAAGTCTAGAAGCGACGAGAATCTTCTCCTAAACACTAAAATAATCTAGGAAGTTCCATAATCCAGTTTTTGGATATATAGTACGGACGCGCCGCAGCAGTTGTTGTTGTTGTCGCGTTTGATAGTTGGATTCAGGGCGAAGTACGCGCGAGCAGCGAGACGATGCCCTGTCATGAATTGTGAAGCGATAAATAAAGTGAATAATCGAGCGAAGTACTTACCCAGCGATAATAAAGTATTTATTTATGAGAAATATAATGCGAAATTGTGTAATTAAAAGAATAGCATTAAATTTAATTCATTTTAAGTGACTTTGTACATTGAATAGTTAATTAATCATTAATTAATAAATCGCTAATAAATTTCCAGTGTTTTCATAAATTCCTCCCTAGCCACGATACGTGACAATATTATTTATTCCTATAAAACATAGATTTTTGCGCTTTTCATCAATCAAACAACCCGTCTCTGTAAAGTTTTTTGCTTTAAACGAATGATTACTAAAAACCAAGTCGATACAACCGGCCCCTAATGTTTTAGTTGAACTATTTCTTTGGGTATATTTAATATATTCTGTCGCTTTGTCCCCTGCAGACCGGCGTCTACTCCAACACCGTGGTACTCCAGCACCACAGCGTGGTGATGACCAAGGCAGACAAGATCTACAAAGTCAAGTGCACGTACGACATGAGCTCCAGGAACATCACTTTCGGAATGATGCCCGTCAGGTGAGAAGTGTATCCATCGTATCTCTCTTCCGGAATATTCCCACAGATTTTTCAGCGACAATTTTCATTGTAAAAAGAACACTAGTCCCTATTAATAAATGATAATATTCTATATTGAAGAAACCCAAGTCTTTCTTCAAGAATAGCGACATGCCCTACACGATTTCAGCTGATTCACTTATTTGTATAACAGAATTTATATAAATAGGTGTAACGCAAATTTATAAACGTAATATTGTAAACGAGGTATTGATGTATTCAGTTACCGACAGACAACTTCCTGATTTCATGGCAGAGATATGTGGCAAGCATCGCTCCAGCAAGAATGCAGTTTTTTGATATGAAAGATGACTGATATTGTCCAATATTAAATTATTTATTCTTCTTCTTCTTCCCCTCAATTTTTTTGTATTAAAATAATAATTAAACGCGACCGTACGTCTTCCCGAGCGAGCCTGTCTGGAATCTGGAATGCACGTGTCCTTTCATACCGTCTCCTGCGACCGGCACATTTATACACACACATACACATACGCACGCACGCACATCTAAATACGCTGCTGCTCTGATAACTAAATAACTGCAAATTGCTATATTTAATGAAATATTAATCAATGTGAGAAATTATTTTGATGTGTCAGAACAAAAACAATAAAGTTATCAAATTCACAAAGTCACTCAATAAACCACCAAGCATAAAAATGTAGAACTCAATATGTTCATTTCTCAATTTTCAGAGATCCTGAGATGATTTCCATCACATCTGCTCCGGAGGCTCCGCCACCGAGGATCAGGATTCTGGATGCCCGTAGCCGAGAGGTGGAGACAGTCCGCATCGGTGACAAGCTCACATTCAGGATTGAGATTCCAGAAGACAGTAAGTATTGTTTACAGCCTAATCAAATTCTGTTACAATAATTTCTGATTTATCATATATGTATACATAATATTAACATTGAAATCATTTTCTTTTTTACATTGAGCTTTTCATTACAATGATAAATAGTATTTTGGAAATTTTTCCACATTTTCGAAATAATAAATAAAACTTAATCCATTACCGATGTAAATGTCTTATTTAGGGTACATAAGTTCTATAAAAACAAATGTGTGTTTCAGCTCCGTACGGCATCTTCGCCCGCAGCTGTGTGGCCATGGCTAAGGATTCCAAGAGCACTTTCCAGATTATTGACGATGAGGGGTAAGAAAATAAAAAATATTAGCAAAAGTATTTTCTAGAAATATCTATAGTAATAAAAGTAAAGCGCATCGGTGATGCTATTTTAACCAGTTACACAATAACTGATTGTATTGATGACAGGTAACTGATTTTTCGCAATTCGACGGGCAATTATTCAGACAATTGTTATATCTCAGTTACCAATCATCAATCAGACAAAAGTCTCAAAAACCAGTACATACCATGAATAACCAGTTAAAATAACAATTTGACCGGCTGTTTTATTTACGGTCTAAAAGTTCATAATTGTGGATTTCTTTGCTGACTTTTAACAACTTTATTTAACTATCCTGGCATATTCTTCCCATTGTTCTAATAAGGAAAGTTTTCATATCTCTCATAGACATCCTAAAAAATAAAATTATAATGGTTGGTCTAGATCTACGGCAAATATCATTGTAAAGTTTAATAATGCTTGGATTAAGATAGATAGTATCTTATTGTTATATGTGAATGGATTACTTGTCTAAGACCACTAATGAGTTTAAAACTACACAACTAGTTTCGACAACTACCGATGTTGTCATCAACGGGTGATGACATAAACTCGAAACTAGTTGTGTAGTCTTACACTCATTAGTGGTCTTAGACAAGTGATCTATTTATATATAATTTTAATGTCATTCCACAAAGTTAACGCCAATTCAATAAATAATATCTAATTGCATGTATGGAATTAATAAATTGAAATAGAAATTCAACTTTACAAGCTGCCTTTACATTAATATGAGTAGGTGTATGTTCATCGTAACTAAAGAAGATTTTTTATCTTTCTTTAACATTTCACCTCTTTATCTTTTCAGATGCCCCGTGGATCCATCCATCTTCCCCGCATTCACTCCCGATGGTAACGCACTGCAGTCCGTGTACGAGGCCTTCAGATTCACTGAATCCTACGGAGTCATCTTCCAGTGCAATGTTAAATACTGTCTTGGCCCATGTGAACCAGTAAGTAGAAGTTTGCTCTGTGTTTGTACTTCCATTTAAGTTATCGGAGAAAAACGGAATTTCGGACAATGTATTACACTTGTGAATTAGTTTTGTTTTAGACTTAGTTTTAATTTTAACTATCTTTTTGTGGTGGGTATCAAACAATATTTTCATATAAATTCTCAGATAACTATGAATATTCCAATTATTATAATAAAAATTAAAATAAGACTTCTCTCAACAATTATTTTTACTGTCTTATACAGGGTTATTTGGAAAACATTAATAACCTCGCAGGACTATATTCCTGCCTTGATTATGAGTCGAAAATGTTCAAGCTATCGTGACCTAATATCAATAATAATGGAGAAATGCGACATCAAAGTTTGCATTTTTTTTCTCAATATTTCTGACTTATTTTTTGTATAACGTTGGACTATCATTACAGTAACTCATATCGATTACGAAAAATTCATTCGTTTCAATACAAGTTAAATAAAATGATAAAAACCTTGAAAGGTTTTTATTTTTTTATTTGACTTGTATTAAAGGGAATAAATTTTTTATATTCGATATAAGTTACTGTAATGATAGTCCAACGTTTCACAAAAAATAAGTCATAAATATTGAAAAAAATGCAAACTTTGATGTCGCATATCTACATAACTATTGATATTATGTCATGGTTGCTCGAACATTTTCGACTCATAATCGAGACAGGAATATAGTCCTGCGAAGTTATTAATGTTTTCCAAATAACCCTGTATAATAATATCCATTAGATAATTATTATAAGACACACACAATGCTAGAAGAAAATTTTGAAAATGCAATGCTGGGATTATTGCTATTTATATCAATTTAAAAAATAATCAACTCAAAAAAAATAAGCGATTTATCAGATGAAGAGAAAAATAATTTGCAAACATTTGAGATGCGTTGCAAATTGGGAGGTTCTGATAACAGTACAAGAAAGTTATTTATTATTATATATATATTATAATATATATATATATATATATATATTATTTTATATATTATAAAAAATTAAGAGAGAGAGCAATGTTGGTAGTTTGTCCAATTTTAAAACACTGTCTGATTAACAGAAAATTCCATTCTAAGTTGCATTTTATTATTTTCAGGCTGTGTGCGATTGGGGCCGCGATTCTCTGGAGTCCTGGGGCCGTCGCCGTAGGTCCCTCAACTCCTCAGACGAAGAGCAGGCGCTCGCAGATATGGTGGAGCAGGACGACGATGACATGAACATCTCACAAGAGATCCTCGTGCTGGACTTTGGTGATGAGAGACAGAGCCCCGACTTCCTGAGGTCCGACCAGATCGGAGGACAGGCCGCAGAGGCTGACTTCAGCAGAGGTAATAAATTCCAAAGAATGGTTTTGAATATAATCACATTTTATTTGCGAAGTTGCGATTTTAGAGAACATAGTTTCTTGATAGTCAAAATCAATAAGGAATGTTTTCAGCTATGATTCAAAGATACCTACATCTATTGAAAAAATATAGTCAGGTGTGAGCATATAAGTAAGAATGATAAACAGACAGTAACAGAGCTAGTTCACAATACTTTACAGGTAGTTTCCTGCCTAAATTACAAGTAAAAAAAGTTCTATATTAATGTCTTATTATTAATATTTACGGAGATTAACGAGTTCAAAGATTATATATTTTAAATATTTATGACTTCTGCAAAACTTTGGAGTATCATGAAAGTAACATATATCAACTTTTAAAAATTCTTTTGCTTGAATACAATTCAAGAGTAAAATGATTAAAATATTGCCAAAACTTGAACCAGAATTTCTCCCTAAGGATTTAATTATTATCTTTTTACTTGTACTAAAGTGAATAAATTTACTATATTCAAAATAAGCTACTTTAATAATAGTCAAACGTTTACAAAAAATAAGTCAGAAATAAAATACAGGAAAAAATGCAAATTTTTAATTTTATCGTCTATTGATATTAGGACATTTTCAGCTCATAATTTATGCAGGAATCTATTCTATCTAAGTATCTAATCTATCTAAGTGTTGTGGACTACCTCAATTAAACCTAAATTTTAACTGTTGTTGTGAGTTATTGAAATGCTAAATACTAATACAGAATGTTTTTTTGTTATGTCTGAGATACCCGGATATAGAAAACGCAATTTATAATCAATTTGAATGCTAATTCTATAAATATTTAATTTCAGACAAGACTGTGACAATCGTAGAACCTTGTCCGACGAAGAATTCAGTCCTGGCTCTCGGAGTAGCGTGCGCGCTCATGCTGCTTCTGTATATCTGCACCATTCTGTGCTACTTCATGAAGAAGTGGATGACGCCAGTGAAGCAAATGCCGTAGACTTAAGCGATCGTATCCATTTAGCCAGTTGCTTTAAAAATTTATATTAAATTTCTCTTCACTTTCCTCTTGACATTAAAATTGTCACGATCAAACTATATAAATGTAGGGATATTTATAATCTTTTGGATCTACGGTGCTTACTCATTATCACAAATATTATATGATATAATATGATTTGCCTCGATATAATAGTTTGTACAAAAATATATACATATTAATTTTCAAAGGGGTTTTGGGTTGGGTAAAAATCTATCGCTTGAAAATCTAGATAACTTATAGATCTCATTAAAGCGATGATATATTGAGGTGCTAACCTTAAAAAATCTTATAAACGTACTTAATTTCGTGGCAGCGATGGCATTTATAATTTATATAATAGATACAATAAAATTTATACGAAAAATACAATTATTATGTTAAAATGTTTGACTGACAATGTTTTAAAAAGACTTTGTAATCCGTCCATTTGTATTTTATATTAAAGCATTTCTTCCTTTAGGATAAAATTTTAATGTATACGATTAAAAATGTAATCGTAATACATCAGGCATTGTGTATTTATACATATTTTGTCACATTTTGTTTTAGCGATGAACTGAAATGTCCACTAAAATTATAAGATAATGTTTCCGTAGGGCGAACTATTTAAGTATAAATATATTTTTATAAGATTATTTTGCAATATAACACATAGAGCTTAGAATAAGACGAATCAGTTAGGGTAAAAGTAATAAAATTATAAAAAAATTCCGCAAATCATCGAAGAATTAAAAAAATGTGATAGAAATTGGGTGTCAGCGAAAAAATCTTTTTGAAAATTGTCGATTGGATGATTGTGGAAAATATATATTTTTTATTGATATTTTGACATGATATCGCTATCTGTTGAACAAAATGACATTCGATTTAGTATTGATAATATTGTAAGTTAAGTATTATTTTTATATGAAACCCAACCAATTATTTTAGGGTTATTAAATTAACAATTAGGACATTTTAATATTCTCCATTAGATTTGTAATATTTATTTTCTGTTGGTAACTTTCAATTGGGTTAAATCGAATCAATACTATTTCATTGAATTTCTATTGATTTGGAAACTAAATTTTAATGAAACGAAAGCTCTTTAATATGCATGACCACGTTTTAAAAACATGAAAATAATTTTTATTTCATTTTTAAAATATCGTTGCTTTGTAGCATCTTGGGTTTGGTATTATAAACCAATCAATAATTTAAAATGACGTACCTAGAGTGTCTTTAAAATTATGCGCTTTTGAAAAGAATGAAAGTTAAGAATAGTTTTTTTCAAATTAAGATATTTATTAAACTATCGAGTGTTTGTTATTTATTATAAAATTAATCCAATTTGAGACTTTTCCAACGGACTTAAATTATTAAATTGTTTCTCGTTTTAAGAAAATGATAGAAAATTATTAATAATTATTTTTCGTCATTACACTGATCTAGCTAAAAAATTATTTGAAATAAAATAATCTGATATTGCAATTTTTAATAATTGGTCAGTTGTACAACGAAATATTTATGTACCTGTAAAGAAAAAATCTTTTATTTTGTAAATGTAAAAAGGACGTTCGTTTCAAATAATTTACAGGAGATCGGTTGATTTGTGAACAAAAAATGTGTAATTAATCAATTTTCTAGATAATACGAGTTTCTATTATTATAATGAATAAACTTTAATTTAAAACAAATGAGCATTTTATTTCACTGTATATGCCTTACTACAGGTGTTTGTCCCTTCGCATTCTTCCATTCCTTACATTTATCTCAATGTCGTATGTGTGTGTGTGTGTGCGGGAGCGTGAGTACGTGACTTCTGCTGGCCAGACAGGATGACGCGCGCGATTGAGATATTGGGTTGCAAAAACCAATTTGTTGAAACCTGTTGGACATAATAATGTTTTGGACATAATAATTCAGTGAATATTGGTAATCAAGATGTCACAGCTCCCGAGCAAATACAAAATTGTACAGAATTACAGGGCGAGGGGTTACCGCCGGGTGCGGGCGTGGCGGGTTTTAGTTCCAATCTTGCCGCACGCCAAGTTATGTTGGGCAGGCAATAAGCTTATTTATTAACTCCCAATGACACAGTACAGTTTGGAAATAATAATGCTAGGAATCACTAGAAGCAAGCGCGAGCAGTTAGAACATAGAAGCATACTTTTACGTAAACCTATATTTTGGAAAAATAAATATAATGTAAAATATCATGAAAGCATAAATAATATGTCAATGATTGTGAAAGGATTATTACGCGATGGATGTTTTATTATTATTTTTTTCAAAATATATGGTTCGTAAAAGTCATGCTTCAATATTCCCACTGCACACCCCTGACTAGAAGACGAAGAAAAAGAAATACATGGGATACCACCTTAAGCATAATTGACAGGCTATATTTCAAGATGACTGATGGATCAGAATGTTCTTGAACAACATTTGTGAGACACAGGAAGAACAACACCTCGTTGGGTAGATAACTGCAGCAGGAGTGGTGTGGTAAAGATCACTGGAGGAATAAATATAGTGGAGTAGTAATGGTGAGATCTTCATTGTTCGGTGGCTGATGATATAATTTTTTTTACCATGTCCATCCTAACAATATGAATAAGGAATTTATTATTATTACAACAGCAAGGATCGGATCCAAAAAATAAGAGATTGGTGAACAAGAAATCTTTACGAATATTTTTAATAAAATATCATTACATTATAAAAAATATTGAGTATGTTGTACAAATTCAAAACATTTCCGTTTATTTCACTTATTAACTAAATAACAAAATAAATGTATACAAATAGCTGTTTCTGTAGCACATACATGCTGTTTTCAAGGATGACCATGGTTAGTAAAAGAACATTTGATAAAGGTTAGATGTTAAAGAAGATAAATAAATTAGTAAATTTCAATACAAAATATTATTTACCTAGTTCGACCTAGCTTCAATTGAATGTAGTTATGCAGAAAGCAGTCAGCCACAAAAAACTCAAACTGAGATTGAGATGAAATAATCAGATCTATACAAAACCCAGAATGTTCTTTACTTCAAAAAATTATAAATAATATATAAATGCCAATTTCTAATAACTATAAAGTGGATTTAAGTGTAGATTTTTAGAAATTTTGATGTTTTTTCATCTGTCTGATCTTATTATGTCAAATATGCATTCTGCAGAAAACAGTCAGAGTTATTTATCTATTACGAATATCTAGCAATTAAATTTATATTTGTGTGGAATTTTTATTATCACCATGTGAATATGTATTTTTTAAACTATATACATAATAATACTAATAACTGTTTGCTGGTGAGTATGTTTTGAGGAATAGTCATATTAAAAGTGTTTTAAGTAGCATGGGCGCTTTATGTTTTCTGCAGATTTTAAAATGTTGTTTTCGCCATCTATATATATATATATATATATAATTCGGAAGGCGATTACTGTGAATTTTTGTATGAAAGCGGCTTGGCTGGTTTTAGTAGAATATAGAATTGATCTTACTCCGTCCGATGACATTAATATCTCATTTTTACCGTAATTGTGGCCTGGCGCTTTTCTGCATCTTCTTTCTTCTTTTGGTGTCATGTCAGGTCCCCCCAACGTTGACTATCACCCGACAAAAAGCGTCCCTGTCCTGGGCAGCACGAAACAGCTCTCCAACACATCTTATGCCCGTTCAGTCGCGTATATTGCGGAGCCAGGAAATTTGTCTCCTTCCAACACCTCTACGACCCTCTATCTTGCCCATAAGAATCAGGTGGTGCTTTTCTGCATAACTATGTTCAATTATAACCAAGCCATCATCTAATAAATCAGTTAACTTAAATTATAGATGTCTCACAAAAACAAATCTATTTATATGGGAAAGTATGTATGGAACTCATTATTGCGTGTTTACAGGGCTAACGACCTATTTTAAGGCTGGCTTAAGTGATCACTTTACACAATGCAACATTCACCAATTCTACCCAAGAACAACCACACACCTATCAAATTTGGAAATTTGTCTACCTATATGTCATTTATGTACCTCATTTACGTTATTCGATAAAACTATGCTATTGACATCTACGGCTGAAAATTTTCATTCCCATAACACAGTAAATAGATGTCGCCGCTGGTAAATTAAATGCAGCCTTTAGACAGGTCTAAAGCCCTGTAAACATCCAATAAAGACAACCTTATTATATATATACTTTCATATAAATTGCTTCATATCTGTGAGACATTCACAATTTATTTTAATTAATGATTATCCCTCTGTGGACAAAATTCAGTACATAATTGTGTTCTTAAAAAATAGTAAAAAATATTGTGAATTAATTCATTGATTGTGAACTACCGTTAACTGTTGACGGCATCCAAAACAGATTTCTTTTCCTCCTCTGACATATCTATCAAATGGCACTCAAAAACTTTTTCAAAACTCTTTATAAAATTTGGTAAAACATCATCAATTGTCTTACTACTATTAAGTTCTTTGGTAATGGAAGTAACTCCTTTTCCCTCGATTCCACAAGGCACAATGTGTTCAAACCATTTCAGGTCTGTTGAGCAGTTTAAGGCTAAACCGTGAGTGGTCACGCTTCTTGAGACGTGAACTCCGATAGCGCATATCTTGTGGTCCTTAACCCACACTCCAGTGTCGGGAGATCTCTCTCCTTTTATGCCTGAAAAAATAAAAATATTCTGCTTTCAATAAAATGCACTGCAATTACAAATAGCAGAGATTTGTGGGTTGCATAGAGAGTTCAGGCATATGACAATAGTTTTGCATTATGTGTATACGTAATTCACAAGAAACCACTAATTAAATGGTTAAAACAAAATGATTTCTAAATAACGTAACCACAAGGATATTTGCAGTTATTGAATAAGTATTGTATTCAGCCTATGCACATTATTATAATAAGATAATTAATAATATACTACGCAACAAGTTGAATAAAAAGTAGATTTTTCAAAATGATTGTTCTACTTAATCGCTATCTCAGTTTATCACCCCCAGAGTGTGTCAACCTATAATCAAACCAAATCATCTCATCACAACTCCAATCCCGCATCGTTGCAGGTCACCGAATCAGACTTATTGCGAGTTTTCAGTCTTCCACGCAATTCAAAAGATTACGTACCCCGTAATCTTGTACTTATAATTGTTAACTGAGTGGTGCAATATTATTATTCTATGATATTAACAACTTGGTAAATATTTCCAACAGTTGATAAGCATGGCCTGAACTACTATAGTCGCAATGAGTGGCGACCCTCCACCTATCCAAGTCAGTTTTATGAGCAAAAGCTCTCATATTGGTCCTTCATATTCGCAGCCAGATTGCCATTCTTTTCTATACTTCAATCCATCATGTAATTTTGCATAATGATAATGCGACATGCATGGTTAAAATTAAAATGACACTCATGTGTTAATGATTAAAATATTACCTACTGATTTCTCCCAATTCGACGGACAACTATCAATACTATAGCCTGCCCAACATAACTTGGCGTGCGGCAGGATTGGAACTAAAACCCGCCCCGCCCGCACCCGGCGGCAACCCCTCGCCCTGTCATTCAGTACAATTTTGTATTTGCTCGGGAGCTGTGACATCTTGATTACCAATATACACTGAATTATTTTGTCCAAAACAACCAAAACAGTCCGGGGTGGTGCAAGAACAATTGTCAATGAAGTATTAAAGTTTTGCGAAGCTGAAAAAGCAAATAATGGACCGATATTACCGTATGATAGTTTGACATGAGTTTGACAGATAGAGTGGCCGCCGTGGAGAGCGCTGTTACCCAACCAAATTTATATTGACACTGGTCACCGGACATTCAGTACATTATGTATTGTGTAATAAATTTACAACCTGGCAACTTCTGTTTCGCGACAGTGGCGACCTCCCTCGCACGCCTAGTTATCGTGGTGGCACTCTAGACAAAAGTTTTATCTCAATAACCAATCATTGATGCAATCAGATACAAATTTCAAATTACTGTACCATGAATAACAGGTTAATACCGCGATTTGACCATCACCATGCAAAACTCTTTATATCATAAACAGTTACAGTACTATTGAGATACAAAGCATTTTGACATATTTCACAGATTTTGCACTATTCTAGTAAAATTACATTAGGTAAAAAAACTTAGTATGAAGTTTAGTTTTGAAGACAGAGAGTGTGTTCAAAACAGCAGTTAACCAAAAAGTAAAGCAAATAACAATGAATACCAACCAAATCTCTCGCAAGTCTGTATAGCTGTTTCCTCCAAAAGGAAAACAAATGATTTGACACTTGGCTTAAAATGTCTAAGGTTTAGTATGGGGTACGCAGTCAGCTGGCCAGGACCGTGGAAGGTGGCCAGACCCCCTCTGTCTACCTTCCTGTACTGGGCCCCGAGAGATTCCAACTTGGCTTGCTCAGAGGGAGAAAGGCAATCGCGCATTCCTGAAAACATTAATATCCAAGAGTATTAAAAAGGTTAAATATGTTAAAACATTGAACAAAATAAGGAAATACCGTATTAGATCGATTTTAAGACAAAAGTTTTTTTCATATTTGTGAAGCTCTGTATTCTATATTATTCTACGGTATGTTCGATGGCCTCTTATCAGGGTAAAGAGTATGCCCTGAGAAGCTGCATGTATGCAGCCAAAGTAGCTAAACTTTAAAATTCGAATTGATACTCATCCCGGAAATAATATTCATTTAAAAAATGCCCTTGATGGCACACAGGTGCGTAAGAAAATACAATAATAAGTGAATGCAGAAATAAGTGATTTAGAAAAAAACTGAAACCGGTGTTTCAGATGATGATGATGATCAAAGTTAATAAACATGCAGTACATCTTTTATATTTAATGCAATAATGATATAAAAAAAATATTTATTCTTTTTTTATTAGAAAAATTAGGGTGCATCTTATAATAGATGTAGTACGGTAATCATATTACAGAATTTTTGAAAATTAGCCACCACGGTCTCATCGGAAAGGGACCAGAGTCCCCAAATCCGGGCCCCCCGCGCAGAGTAGAGAAGGGATGGAAGCCACAGGGCTTACGACCTGTTGTCGGCAGGTTTAAGGTTCCTTTACACCGACAACGTTCACCATTTCATCCATCTCCTTCCCCCTCCTCAGAGCATCATTTTTTGTATTTTATGCATTAAATTGACAAAATAATAACCCCTGTCCTAATACCACTCTACTCCCGCACTGTCATCTACCGGGCCCCCCTATAACCACGGCCCCAACAAAACACATATGCACACATGTGCAAAATAATATATAGACACATATGCACAATAATATGCACATTTTAGCTTATGAAAACATGTGCACACAGTCATAATCATGAAAATCATAAAATAAATTAAAAAATCTACATGTGACTACAACTACAAATGAATTTAAAATTATAAAATAAAATATTATTTTTCATTATCTTTCATGTAAGTATCTTCACAAAAACGATTTTAATTCCCGGTCTCTGTGAATATATCTGTGGGCGAAAGGAACAACCGAGTGAGTTTATAAAATTGATTTGTGAGTCATGTTTACAAAGTTGTTCTTTAGATACATAGAAAAAGGACAAATTACCTGATTGATTATTTGAAAAATTTGGCAAGAAAAATCAACATTCGTCAACTCGGTTCAATCTTCTTGTGCAAAAAACAAAATTAGTGGTGCAAAAATTAGATAAAAATAACAAAGGATTTAAGAGATATCTAGTTAACAAATGAAATTCCCAAATTTTGTTTTGGCTCTCATGAAAACCTGCATTTTTTTACTTATTCGGTGGTTTATTTCGCCCACAGATGTGTTGCGTAGGTTAAATGAAGGTCGATAAAAATAAACTATTTTGATTATGGTTGTTAAAACACCATGTTAAAACATGAACTTTTTAGCACAATATTGTGATTAAACAATAACTTAATAGAGGACATATATTTTAAATGATATTCAGCACAAGATGTGATATGGGAGAACAATAAATTTACAAACACACTCCAATTGTCCTTTGGTTAGTTTTGTGAGATATTATGGCCAGAACGGTTGTGTACAAATGGCAGAGAACATCCCGGAAAAATATAACCAAAAGACTCTGAACAGCCGTGAAAACCTTAGAACATTTTTACACTCCAACTGACCTGCAGTGTAGACGGGTTCATGTTCAATAATCAGAAGGGTATTGTGAATTTTCCTTCGAAGATCTTTTTCAATTGAGAGACTTTCTTGGGTGACACTGACATCACTGAAACTGTGAAGTTTCGATAAATATTTTTGAATCTTATTTGATTGGTCGTAAAATACCCTTCCGAGATTCCAAAACTTGACAACATTTGTCATGGTTGATTCAAAAAACACGTTTCATCACTATTTTTACACACTTATTTTTACACACAAGTTTATGTATGTCCGGCGTCAAAAATATCGTACATAATACTTTTAAATATATACGGCGTACAGTAAGAATTGGCTGAACTGGATATTACCAACAGCATTTTTGGGATTTTTTTTTTTTTTTGTAACACGTAAAGTCGAGTGTTCCGATTTCAAAAATGATATTTATATGCGGCGCAAAAGTTTATTTAAAAAGTTATCACAGTTCAAAGTTTCATAACAGTTAAAATTTTCGTTCACACAAATCGTTACAAATCTGACAGTTGCATGTTTTGTAACACGTAAAATCGAGTGTTCTGATTTCAAAAATGATATTTATATGCGGCGCAAAAGATTATTAAAAAATTATCACAGTTAAAAGTTTCATAATTTCGTTCACACACATCGTTACAAATCTGACAGTTGCATGTTTTGTCTATGACATGAATGACGCCTTGCCGTAGACAGCAGATAAATATTGATTGATTTGTTGACTTTATCTATGGATTCACCTTGTGTGGTGAAGTAAGTACTAAAAGGCAAGAAAACATTATGCTGCATTACACATACGGTTTTAATTGAACAAGTAATTATATAAACAAGTTTTTCACGAAATATTCAATAAATACTTTATTCAGTCAACTACAGAATAAGTCATAAGTACCATCTCCCCGGGAATTTGGCTCGTTACATGTTTATAAAAAGGTGTAAAGAGTTGTACGTGGATCGAGCCGATGAATTCCTACGATTAGCCGCCAAATTGTATAACCCCATTTTTAGGTTAGGTTTGGTTAGGTTAGGTTAGGTTTGGTTAGGTTGGGTTAGGTTAGGTTAGGTTTGGTTAGGTTAGGTTAGGTTAGGTTGGGTTAGGTTAGGTTTGGTTAGGTTAGGTTAGGTTAGGTTAGGTTAGGTTTGGTTAGGTTAGGTTGGGTTAGGTTAGGTTAGGTTAGGTTAGGTTTAGTTAGGTTAGGTTTGGTTAGGTTAGGTTTGGTTAGGTTAGGTTAGGTCAGGTTAGGTTAGGTTAGGTTAGGTTTGGTTAGGTTAGGTTAGGTTAGGTTAGGTTAGGTTAGGTTAGGTTAGGTTAGGTTGGGTTAGGTTAGGTTGGGTTAGGTTTGGTTAGGTTAGGTTAGGTTAG
Source organism: Agrypnia vestita (assembly GCA_016648135.1). Taxonomy (NCBI): domain Eukaryota; kingdom Metazoa; phylum Arthropoda; class Insecta; order Trichoptera; family Phryganeidae; genus Agrypnia; species Agrypnia vestita. The sequence goes on along the minus strand of JADDOH010000773.1, from coordinate 10,671 downwards.
GTTAGGTTTGGTTTGGTTAGGTTAGGTTTGGTTAGGTTAGGTTAGGTTTAGTTAGGTTAGGTTAGGTTAGGTTAGGTTAGGTTAAGTTAGGTTAGGTTCGGTTAGGTTAGGTTAGGTTAGGTTTGGTCAGGTTAGGTTAGGTTTAGTTAGGTTAGGTTAGGTTAGGTTTGGTTAGGTTAGGTTAGGTTAGGTTTGCTTAAGTTAGGTTAGGTTAGGTTTGGTCAGGTTTGATTTGGTTAGTTAGGTTTGGTTAGGTTAGGTTTGGTTAGGTTAGGTTTGGTTTGGTTAGGTTAGGTTAGGTTCGGTTTAATTTTATCACATATTTCTTTTTAGGTTAGCTTCAATATTTCAAATGAGGAGCAATGATTGATTTACAAATCATTGTCAATCAATAAAAGAATACAAATGGTTTATTTACTATCCATTATCGATAAGTTCTATTTAATTTTATTCTGTAGTTGACTGCATAAAGTATTTATTAAATATTTCCATATATTAAAACCGTGTGTGTAATGCAGCATAATGTTTTTTTGCCTTTTAGTACTTACTTCACCATACAAGGTGAATCCATAGATAAAGTCAACAATTCAATCAATATTTTTCTGCTGTCTACGGCAAGGCGTCATTCATGTCATAGACAAAATATGCAACTGTCAGATTTGTATCGATTTGTGTGAACGAATTATGAAACTTTGAACTGTGATAACTTTTTTAATCCTTTTTTGCGCCGCGTATAAATATCATTTTTGAAATCGGAACACTCGATTTTACGTGTTACAAAAAAAAAAAAATTCCCAAAAATGCTGTTGGTATTATCCAAATTTCCCCCAGACCGAATATAAACATCTTCGATCCTTGCAAAAGGATTGATTTTCCGTAGTCCAATAGTAATTTTAATGCATTGTTTAAAGCCGGGCCTTTTTAGGGTTTGGTTCGTGGAAAGTTGAAGGCGCTAATTTCAAAAATGAAATATTATCAGATAGCATTAGGCACCTATTAAAGAAGCATTTATTTTAAAATTTTCAAATTTCACCATACATTTTAACGTCTGACACGATTAACATCAAGTGACGCTCAACTATGGTTAACATCGGGTGTTGTGTAATCTATGGTTAACATCAAGGTTCTAACTGGCAAGGGTTCTCGTAACCGTCAAAACCTTGCTAAATCATTGGCGCCAATACTTCAAGCACCAATTCCGACCAATGAAATTTCAGCAATTCGATCGGTGATAGGTAATTACGAAAACCAGGGAAATAGCGAATGAATGTGGAAGCTTGGTATGACATTTTCGTAGAAGAAAATATCGACCTATTCTATATACCTGTACATCATCCTGTAACGGCCAAACGGAGGGCGGGATCTACTTTTTGGATAAATAATCCTAAGGAATCAACTGCTTACCATTGCGCTGGTCGGCCCTCCTGGAGTACTCCGAGCACTCCTGCTTGATGTCAGGATGTGATATATCTATTTCAGTGTAGGGCACTCCTTCATCCCCCATCTCGGCTGCAGACCCCTCAACTGTCTGCACATCACGTCCCTGCGCACTTCCCCAGCCCTCATTGCTGGAAACTACTTCTGGAATCAAAAACAATAATCCGACATTTTTTGGAGACTTAAAACTTATGTACAATTTTAATTCAGAACTGATGAACAGTCGATGTAGCGAACTAAACAGTTAAAAAATTCTGAGCGATGAATAGTTCAATCATGAATGACACATCTCTATATTTATCTATAGCATATGACACATGAATGTGGACTACTTTTAGAAGTTTGAAATATATGTTATATGGTTTCGGGCCGGATCTTTTCGGGGGTTTGTTTGATGCCAAAAAGGTGACACTGATTTCAAAAATGCAAAAATGATTTCAAAAATAAATAGCATTAAGTTTCCCAGATTTCACCACAATTTTGACGTCTGACACGATTAATCTATGGATAACATCAGGTTACTAAAACCATAGATAACAGAGAAACATAATGAACACTTTATAAGTAAAAGGATTGATTGTCGGCAGTTCGAGTGTCCCGACTCCCAGAAATAATCAGAATTAATCAGCGAAGATGAGAAGGTTTAGCTCGCTCTGAATGAGTGAGATTATTACGACACTTTTTATTTGATGGTTAGTTGGGTTCGTTTAGGTGAGAAACATTTAGGTAAGTAAGGTTTATTTGTACGAATCAATGAGTCTCGGGTATATGCATGACGATGACGAGTTTTTGGATGTTTTCGATGATAAATGAAAGATTTTTCATGAAACGCGCATTTTATAAGAATCTCCGAATTTGCTACTCATATATGACAACAAAGGACAGTATAAGTCTATAGGTTGGTGTTATCCTTACATAAAGTGAATTAAATGACAAAATGTATGGTGAAAATATCGAATTTTTTGTCGAAAAAGAACTTTTCTATTACTTGAAACCAGGGCATTCAACGAATATCATAAAACAACCCCCTAAAAGTACACAATTAACGGTCACATCAGGTGCGCGCATTCCTCGTCACTGAGAATGGATCAATAATGAAGCAACTCCTCACCGGCGCGCTGGTCGGCCTTCCTGGAGCACTCCTGCTTGATGTCGGGGAGCCACACGTCCATAGCGATGCGCGATTACGATTATTATAACTCGAATTATTCGATTATTGAAATGTTTCGAATAATTCGATTATTAAAATCATTCATAATTAAAATCATTCGAATATCAATTTAGCACTGCGCGATGTGACGCCAGGCAAAGCCGAGTACCGATCACGCCCACCCTCTCCGCGAAGCATTCAACAACGAGTGATTCTACTAACCATCCCGAATAATTTCAACACGAGTGATCACTCATGATGGTTAGTAGAATCATTCGAATGAAAATTAGGTATGAATAAAAAAAAATCTTAAGTATATATTTCTCTCTCTTTTGATATATCATTGGCTTCATATATAAGAAGAAGACAGATGATAACAGAATGTCGTAACGTATTTGACAAACGAAAACTTCTTAACATAGACAAGGAAAGAGTTTTTATTGTCTTTCTTTGTCTAATCTCCTTACAATGTGAGTGAACGTAACGTAACGTATTTGACAAACGAAAACTTCTTAACATAGACAAGGAAAGAGTTTTTATTGTCTTTCTTTGTCTAATCTCCTTACAATGTGAGTGAATGTTGGTGAACGTATGTCTTTTGTCTTTCGCCACAGCCCGCGGCTAACTTCAGACCGAATGATTATTCGAATAATTCACTCGCCGTTGACGTCGATTATTAATTCGATTATTTACTCAGTTACTAATTCTATTCGAATAGAATTAGTAACTAATGACCGAATGATTATTCGAATGATTCACTCGCGGTTGGCGTCGATTATTTACTCAGTTACTAATTCTATTCGAATAAAATTAGTAACTAATGTCAACGCCGAGTGAAATCATTCGAATGATCATTCGGTTCGATGTTCGCCGCGGTCAGCGATAATATTATTATTTGTTAGACGTTGAATTTTCGATTTTTAGAGGGATTTAAAAATAGTAGACATATATTTTTTTAAGAATAGCAATTTTGAAAAAATAGGTATGTTAAATTTTAATTATTTGGCTTTGAATAACGAATTAACATGACGCTGTGAAATACTTGGTGTGTTAAATAAATAAGACATATGTTTATTGAATTTGGCATAGGTACCTAGCTCTGTTCTTATTTTTTGAGAACAATAAAAATAATTACTTTTAATATCATCCAATGTACATTATTTATATCATTTTAAATAATATTATAACCACGATTTTCATAAAATTAATGAAAATATCGGAAGAATCATAAAAATAATAAAACTTATTACAAAAATATTCATATTCAAATTACGATAACTAATATGTATCAACTTATCATCGCTGCATATACCGAATGTAACATACCTAGTTCACAATATTTCGTAGGTAGATCCCTGCCTATGCTGAGTCTAAAACGCTCAAGCAACCATGAACTAATATCAACAGGTAGTAACGGAGATAATCGACTTCAAAGTTTGTATTTTTCTTTTCAATATTTCTGACTAATATTCTGCAAAAAAGTTGGACCATCATTCAAGTAACGTATGTATACCAAAAATTTAAATTTCAATCGCTTTAATATAGGCCAAATAAAATGAAAAAACTTTAATTTCTGAAAAAAAAATCTTTAAAAAAGTTTTAATCATTTGGCTTGTGTTAAAGCATACCAATCTTTATAAGTTAAAGCGAAAGTTTTAATTTTTGTTTTAAGTTATTTTAATGACGGTCCAGCTTTTTGCAAAAGATGAGTATAAAAATGCAAACTTTGAAGTTAATTATCTCCGTAACTACTGATATTAGGTCATGGGTTGCCTGAATATTTTCGATTCATAACATAGGCAGGAATCTACCAATGAAATATTGTGAACTAGGTCTGACACACCTTGTATAATATAGCTCATATGTGATGTTTAGTTTATTCTGTGATAATTGAAAAAAAAGTAACTGCGAAGAATAGACTTACAATTTTTTTTTAAATTACTAGGTATACTTTAATGTCACTATTTTTTTTATAGAAAAAATTGTCATTTTTTTATGTTTTTTGCACATACTTCCGGCATATGGAATTTATTCTGTACTGACTTACGGCCACAAAATGTGAGAGTATAGAGAAAATATTATATATTAGTATTAATTTCTTTGCGGGTAACACGCGTCAAAGTCTGGTCCTCAGAAGGATCATTCGTCAACCGACGTTTCGCCTGAATCGCAACAGGCATCTTCAGGGTGCCTTGTTAATAAATTTCCATCACGAGGGGCAGTGCGAGCATGTCCGTTCGTATTGGAAGCTTACTACCAAGCCTTGTAGCCAGTGACATGGCCACTGGACAACGAACTTCAATGTTATTTACCAATGTTTTCGCATGGTTTGGCCATGTGGAACTGAGGAGCAAGGAAAGGTAAGGAAAATTGTTTGTCGAAGGCAGCAGAAACAGAGGGCGTCTGCGGAATTAAAATAATAAAACAATATATTCGGTGTATCAAACTCTTTTATTGTATTTTATATAACTATTAACAGGAAAATGAAAATTTTAATAAAAAAAATACAACTTTCAATTATAATTAAATGAAGCCATATCTCTTTTGGCTTTATGCCTTTCCAAAACAACTTCGTGAATTTCCTGCCGATTCTTCAGTAGTGTTTCGAAAATCTCTAACTGAACTGCTATAATTTTTTCTCTGCATATCACTTGGAGTCGTTTTGGCTTTTATTACCTGCAAACAAAGAAAAGGTTATAAACAGAGAAACTAGAAGAAAAACAATATAGATCAAATTAAAAAACATTTTGTAATCGCAAAGAATAAATATGTAGGAAAACACGTAATTTTATCAATAATCTAACCTTCCTGGCGCATTTCTTCATATTCTCGAACCTATTTCGAAAATCTGTCAGACAGTATGCATTATATTCGTTGCGTAGTGCAGAAGTAAGATCTGACGATATGAACGTCATCTGTCAAAAAATTTGCTTGCTTTCTCTGAAAAAACATTGTTATCAGTGTTTATTACCATTTAATTAACAGCATAAACTGTCGAATATCGTTAAATTCATGAATACTCACTTTGTATCATTATCAACAAACAATTTAAAAATCACTGTCAAACATTTAAAATGACGTTTAAATGACGTGTTGCCATGTGCAAAATTATAGACTTTTGAAAAGTGATTAGAAAAATATTTTTCAAAGGTTGTACAAAAACTGGGATATGTTGTTTGCATAAATTATTTTAAACCGAAGCCTCCCTAAGGGCCGGTTGTTTCAAGTTGGATCAAAGTAAGCGCTCGATCAAAGCATAGAATTTTTCGATAACGGATCGTCTGATTGGTGGAGAACTTAAAAATCTATGCTTTAAAAGAACGCTTACTTTGATCGAACTTGAAACAACCGGGCCTAAGGCCTGGATATTTCAAGTTTGAACAAAATAAGTGTAAATCCTGGGTTAAACTGAGTTTGACCTCAAGGTTACGCAAAATCTCACAGAAACAGTTGTTTCAAACTAAATATCTATAAGCGTGCTATAAATATTGTAGTTTATTAACGTTGCAGACATAGTACATTCGTATTTTTTTTATTTATGGTCTACTAGAAGCATTCCAATATTCCGATTTGATTATTGATATTTATAGAAACAAAAAATACTCAATCTTCTCTCTAGGAATGCTCTGGTTTATATTAATTAATGAAACAACATACCCCGGTTTTCATACAACCTTTGAAAAATTTATTTTTTTAAAGACTTACGAATATTATAAGTTATTACCTTTGCAGACATAGTATAAAGTATACATCATTTTTTAAGTATACCGTCATATTTTTTTTTGGCGCAAAAATAATCGATAGCTCGTAATTCGATTACTAATCATTCGATTATGAAAATCATTCGATTACTAATCATTCGATTATGAAAATAACTCATAATCGCGCATCGCTATACTAGATACTAGCAAAGCGTGTTGTATATGTCCACCTTTGAACCTTAAACATTTGTGCGTTCAAATATACCCCTAGATTAATTTATTTAAATTACTTTTGTGCTGCCATACGAAAATGTGATTCTGTGACAGTCCAAAATTAGTTTGTTCGATTGTCGCTAGGGGCTTTCGACCTTTTCAAAATATCAAGACGAAAAACATCTGTGATCGTCTTTCGGCAGTGCCTAATTAGGCAAAATGTTTAGAATTCCAGTGAAAATATCAACGACAGAAGTCCTAAAGGTAGTTTCTCCATAATTTTCACGATTTCTGCTATTTTTGTTACCGGCTCATTCCACTTCACCTTCGTTTAAATTATGTCACGTCTTCTTTTAGTACCTTTACAACATTATCTGTCACTTACCAAAACAAAATAATAATGAGAGGAGCATCAATCCACGCACTCGCGTTTAAATTCTAAATGGGTTTAATATTATATTTCAATTTAGTAATTTTTTTACCAGCGTCGGTTCGAGTCTACTTACATAATAACATAACCTAATTTTTTGGAGTTCCTAGAAAATTATTTTTTACTAATTTAATAATCGAACAATTTGGGAAGTATCTTAACATAATCAACATTTTCATTCATTATTTTTTTAAACCAAATTCTTTGTTTTAATTGATCCTATGTTGCATGCATGCTGGTTACAAACATTTAGTTGTCAAATATTGTTTTGTAGAAATTCGTCTTAATTATTGAGTCGTAAGTTATATTAAAATATTCACCTTGAGTATTACACAATTTTCAATATAAAAAAATAGAGATATGAATATCTTAACACATCTTGTGCAGGAAGGGTATTAATACCTACCTAGTCGCTTGACTAGCATCTAAGTGCGGGACTGGTATTAACATATTTTATGTAAACTTTTTGTTAATTGCAAAAAACTTAATAAAACTCCGTCATTTCCTTTAGTTATCATATTTTATCGTGTAAGGCAGATGCCAAATTATTAAAATACTGCAATAAAATCAGTATCGTGTTTTATTACGCTAAAGGATACAGTTATTATCTGCGCCCGTGCTCTAACCACTCGGAATTGTATCTGTGCAATAATGTAGAAGGATATGTAAAAAAATATATTTTTACCATCAATCTATCTTTAAGCATGCACTTATATTAAAGTTAAAAAAGCGAGGTAAGGTAGGTACAATAGCCGGCCAACATCTTGAATTTTTCGGCGTAGTGGCGGGAAGTTTGCGCATGTACCATTCCACCAACGAGACCCAAATTTTGTTTTCTGCGCATTCCCCCACTATGCCGAAAAATTTCTAGAAGTTTGCCGGCAACTGTAATAAGGTTTATGTTTAGAGAATCGGCTAAATCCAAGATAATGGTCCCATTGCATATACAACGAAAATTATTATTTCACTATATTATTGAATGTGCTAATAACAAAATGAAAGATAATTTACGTTTAAAAAGTAAGTATTTAATAAGATATTACACTTTAAAGTTTCGAAAAATGGACTGCGTATTTTGACATTTCATAGGCAATATATGAGGTTAGGTTAGGTTATTAGGTTTGGTTTGTTTAATTTAGATTACGATTATTTTAGTTAGATTAAATTAACAGGACATTAAATTATATAGTGAAATACTTATTTTCATTGTATGAACAACGGGACCACAGTCTTGGATTATTCCAGAGAATCCACTCCAGTTGAAATTAAATGTTTTATGGATTAAATAGTAGGCATTTTTAACTATAACTATTGTTTTTCATGGTTTGGAGATCTGGTGAGGATGCCCAGTAAAACCTAAAAGAAAATTTTATTTAAAAATATTCAGAGGTTTTTGAGATACAGCGAATTCACGAAAATATTTTCTTCAAAACAACCTTATTTCAAATTAATTACATCTATTGCATCATGTAAGACATTACGGATAGTATAAGAAGCCGTGGTAGAAGTCATCAAGTAATGAAGGAACAAACTGCGAAAGAAGTAATCGCCTGAAGAATAGAAAAGTTTATGAGTCTGAAAGATGCGAATTTTTTTCTAAAGTTGATAATGTAAAAGATTTTGTGACTACCAATTGTGTGTGTGTTTTAAGTATTAAACTTTTGATAGCTAAGCTAGTATGACGTAAGTTTGTACCCACGGGTGGTGCTATTAAATTTAAATAAATAATCTCAAATTTCTTAATAAATAAAATAATTAATAAAATTTACACTGACATACATGGTTCAAAATGAAGGAAAGTATAACTTTAAAATTCAAGTGGATTTGCTTTGTTTATAAGAGTATAAATTGAACACTAATAAACATTGTCTTGTGTATTTTCTGGTGAAAATTCATCAATGATGTTGAATTCATCTTCTGTCATATCAAAATCGGAATCTAATTCTTCAGTTAGTCATGATGTGAGCATTTTTGTAGGTATATAATAATATATAAAAATACAAAAATGCCATTTAAATATTTTAGAACTCCATAATTATAATAATATGTTTAAAAAACATGTAAATAGATGAGTGTTATAATAACGTTGTATTAAAATCTTATAAAAATGATTATGAAGCAGTATTTATTATAAATATATCACGCACAATGCTTATACAGTAAGTTCTGTCATGAAATTCAAGCTACAAAAAGAAAAGCCTAAGCGATTGCAAAGTCATCAAAAATCGTAAACCTCATAAAAAAACGACATCTTTCACAAAAGTTGATTTTGTGGATTACTGGTATTTTTGCATATTTGAAGAAATCATTTCGAAACGCAATGTATACTAATACAAAGATCACAACATTTCTATTACTAAAGTACCCGATATTGAAATATTTTTAGTTCTCACTTGCGAAAAAATTGGAATATTTTTTCAATTTTGTCAAATTTAAAAAAAATTCAAATTATGTAAACTAAAATGTATTGATTTGTGGTGCAAGGGGCTAAAAATTATTTTGAATTACGAATTACCAGGGTTTTCAGATTATTGGTCTTAATCTGCTAAAAATTTAACTTGTGGATTTTAAAAATTTTGAAAATTAACAAGGGATTCACTGTATTATCCTTGCGTATCTTCAGATAATCATGATCAGTTTCTGATTGTTGAGGGCGATACGGGCGTTGCAGACATGAAATATTATATATTAGGTTTTCCGTAAATTTTTTATTATTATTACGGCCTATTTTGCCGATATCTGTATAAATTATCACATTTTAAAAATTATAATTCATTTAATGCAATATTGTGATGGCAGCTAAATGCACGCCTGACCAGCAATGTCCGCCAGCTGGCAACACAGACCGCATCTTCAGCCCCTCCGCCTCCACCTCCGCCTCACGATGAGCCGCCCAGGAAATCAGGTCGTCTGGGCAGCAAATTATTCCTGGCCATGTTAGGAGCCAGCGCCATCACGGGAGCAACCCTTGCATATGCAAAGTAAGTACTGATTAATCAATATTTCAACCATTTTTTATATTTACAGCTACTCCCTTTATATTAATTAACTTGTGGCGTCTGCTTGCTTGCCATCAACAAAAACTTTGGATCGATTTTTGACCCCTTTCCCGTAATCCAATCAAGCTGAAACTTGGCAAGCAGACTCGTGGCGACGATCAAGAAGATCTATCAAATTTTCGTTAAAAAAAAATAATTATAGTATAATTTCGGATTTTTAGAAATTTTATTGGTTTTTGCAAATTGGAATCATTAGAAAAGTTTGATTAGATCTGATTCTGACTAAATCATTTGACGCTGGAAATTCATAAGGTACGATATTGATGATAATTGAATCTATCAAAATCTTGACATCTCAAAACATCTGACATTTTAGAAATATATTAAATTACTGTAAGTTTAGTGTTATGTTATATGTTTTAATTCGTCTTTAATTATTGTTATATTTTACAAAGAAAGGGAGTATATTAAAAACTTGGTTTTTATGGGTTACTTTTTTATATTTATGGTTACACAATTATTGGATTTAATAATTTTTATGGACCATTCCAAAAAAAAAAACAAAAAATTATTTATTTATTTTATATATGGAAATAAAACAGACAGAGCTAAATGTATGGAGGAAAATAGTAGTTTTTTTTACGCTTCAACAGTCCAAGAGGCCCCAATTACAGAAGCACAACATCAACATCACAAAACACCCAGGCTTGAGTAATTCACATAGATTAATTATGACCTCAC
>JADDOH010000772.1:0-10081 GCA_016648135.1 Agrypnia vestita | reverse complement strand
TCTTGCCAGGTTCAAGTGCGCCAGTACTCTTGGGACGAGATTCGGCGGCGGAAATACCCAGGCCAGCTCGTAATCCCAATGCTGACTGAATGCGTTGAGATAGGAGGCCGAGCAATCGTTTGAGTCTAGCGACACGTAGTTTGGCACCACATGGGCGGTGGCCGATGCGAAGAGGTCGATCTGAGGACGTCCCCATATTCGGAATATTTCCTCTGTCGCTGGTTCCAGGAGGTGCCATTCCGGGAGTGGTGTCCCCCCGTGAGAGTCGGTCCGCAATCCCGTTGTATCTCCCTGGAATGACTGCGCTGTCAGAGATATTTCCTGCTGGTCGATAAACTCTAGGAGGTCTCGAGTTATCTTCAGAAGGCCCAATGATCTTGTCCCCCCCTCCTTGTTGATGTAAGCCACTACTGTCTTGTTGTCTGTCTGCAGTAGGGTCTTCGTTCCTCTTAGCAGGTAAGCGTGATCCCTGATCACTGCGTAAACAGCGAAGGCTTCTTTCTGGTCGGAATGCCACCGCATCTGCTCTGGGGACCACTGGCCTGATATCGTCTTGTCGTCCACCTGGCCGCCCCAACCTGCGTCCGCTGCGTCTGTAGTCAGGAAGTGGGAGAAGGGGGCTTCGTGTATTGGGCAGGACTCCCCTACGGCCTCCAACCACCAATCTAGGTCTTGCCGAACCGCGGCAGGAAGCTCCACTTGTCTGGATGGCTCGTGCCTCTGCAGCTGGCGGCTGAATCTCTGCAGTCTTCGGCAATGCAAACGACCCCGAGGGGTGGCGAAGTTTGCGAAGTTGAGTCTCCCCAAGAGGCCTAGAACCTGCTTGGGGGAGCAACTGCCGGCCTCGATCGGGCGGCGCAGTACTTGGCGAAGGCCAGAGCACTTGCGGTCCGAGAGGGATTTCTGGTTGGCTTCCCAAGAGGCCTAGAACCTGCTTGGGGGAGCAACTGCCGGCCTCGATCGGGCGGCGCAGTACTTGGCGAAGGCCAGAGCACCTGCGGTCCGAGAGGGATTTCTGGTTGGTTTCGGTGTCCCAAGTTATGCCCAGAAACTCCAGCTTTTGGGTAGGTATAAGGACACACTTGTCGCGGTTGATGCACCAACCCAGATGCTGGAACAGATTGACCGTCTCTACTGCCTGGGTCGCTAGCAGGTCCCTTGACTGATTGGCCAGAAGGAAGTCGTCCAGGTAGACTACGGTCCTTATTCCTCTCTTCCGCAAGAGTCCCGCTAGCCAGTTTGACAGCGTTGCGGACATTCTCGGGGCTGATGACAGGCCAAAGGGCAGGCAGGTCATCTGGAGAAGTTCCCCTTGGTAGTAGTCTCAGGAACTTTCGGTGCGATTCCGCTATTGGTAGGTGAAAGTATGCCTGGGTTAGGTCGATTTTCACCAACCAATCTTTGGGCTGGAGGAAGTCTGGGACCCGAAAGTGGTTGAACAGCTTGAAGGGTTTCGCCTCCACAAAGGCATTCAACGCCTTCAGGTTGAATATCGGCCTTAGGGAGTTGTCCGACTTCGGAGTTAGAAACAGATTTGAGATGAAGCTCGGAGAATGATCCGCTCTTTCCAGCACGCCTGACATCTTCAGGGCCTTAATGTGACTCGACATGTCTCGAGACTCCTTCGTGCTGAAGCTGCTCAACAGCTGCCTGGTGGGGAAGACTAACGGAGGTTTGGCCACAAAGGGGATTCTCGCGCCCTTGAGGATTCTCAGCACTATAGGTGGTGCCCCGAACTCCTTCCACTTGCTTTGGAACCTCCTCAAGCGTCCTCCCCAGAACTGGTTGTTCAGCCTCGCGTCATCTTCTACCTCAGCGGCTACGGTCACCAGCGGGTTTTCGGCCGTGGTCTGCCTTCCGGTTAGGTCTCCTGTTCGGGTTCCCTGAGCCTCGCTCCCTGTGCCTCGGCTCCGGCAGAAAGGGCTTTCGGGACTGGAGGTATCCCTGGTTCGGAGCTCGACGAGAAGTTGACGGCTGGGGCTGAGATGTTGACGGTTGGGCCAGGTTTCGGGTTGCGGGCGAGACCATCACCTTCTCCTGGCCCCCGTTCTTTAGGATATACGCCGATAGCTCTTCCCTATTGAACAAGTATCCCGAGCTTGGAGGGATTTTGGCCGCACCTTCTCGCACGAAAGGGTCTTTGAAGCCCTCCAATATGGCCTTTCTCCGGTTCAGTATACACTCTGCCCGTCTGCCGCACACAATCTGCAGGATGTCGTCCGAAATCTTATTGTACGGAGCATCGCTTGTGAACATCGACTGAATCCGCTCGAAGAGAGCCGAAGCGGACAGATCCGTGCCGGGTTCGGATGCCCAATTCACCAGCGATTGCATCCCGTCTCTCAGGGTCTCTCTCTGGGCGAGCAAGGCGTTTGAAAGCGCGGCGAGCGATCTTTCCAGCAAGCCAGTATGGGTCGGCGCGTTATCGACCCTTCTCAAGTCGTCGTTCACCGACAATTCCACAAATGTGGGAGTCGCCGCGTAGGTTCTCTGCGTTTCCGCATAGCGACCGCCTGACCACTCGTCGGAATCGAAGTGTTGCAACTTCGAGATCTGTTCGATCCGCTTCGGGTCCGCTCTCGGTACTGGCGGCTCCTTCACGACCGTGCTGAGCTTGCCGAACTCCAGCGTATTCTTCGCCCTTCTGAGGCTCGGCGGCGGCTGAATAAAGGGCGCATTCGTGGTCCGGCGTTGGCGGCGTTGTTGATGCAGGAGCCGCGCCGCCCGCTAACAAGGCCTCCGTCAGAGCAGTCACCTGTTTTAGCAGGTGGTCTACACGCGGGTCGTATGCTACGCGGCGTCTCTTTCGACTCGGTTCTTCGAAAGAAGATCCGTCATTCGAGGATACCGGCGAAGGAGCTTGCTCGTCCGCCATCTTGTTAACAAATCGTTTGACGAAATTCACGGGATTTACACTAAAATATCAACGTCCTGTCGCACTATGTTAAAAATTTGTATAGTCTAATGTTTGTTAACCTAGGGATCAAAAATTAAGGGGGTAGGTTGCAATAGAAACACAAAAAATCACAACAAAAGTTGGCGTGTCTAAACGCGTGTCAAATGGCGCGAAACAACGACGTTATATGAAAGAAAAACCGTTGCGCGGACGAAACCGGAAACAGGGATACCAGCGGGAATAAATTGTCGCAAACAGGGAATCAGAGGGGGTAGGAACGCGTGTCTAGTGGCGAAACAGCAGGCTGTTCTCTCATAATGGATTCCAGGCGTCGAGACGGAACACAAAATAAATATTTTGTTTTCGAAATGATTTCTTGAGATATGCAAAATTAAAGACTTTTTTTTCAAAATTAACGCAATCGCATCGTGATATTTTTCACTTGAATTTTGGACGAACAGTGTTCCGCATAATACAAAATGTTTTTTTTTTTGAGTCCGTGAGGTTCTAGTGCATGCTGCGCTCATTAATTTTCATGATATTTGTGATCTGATTTGGTGATCTGCACAACTGATGTACATATTGAGGAGGTGTGAATACCTTAATACAGTAGGACCTCGATAATTCGAAATTCAAGGGACCCAAAAAAACATTTTGAACTAGCTCTAATCCGTCAAAAATGAATTTATCTATTTTATAAAAAAAATATTTCGTAATTTAAAAAAAGTTTTTAAGTACCTAGTTGGAAAAAAAATTACTATAAAAAAGTTACGGACGTTACACGAAGACGCGCAGAAGGGTGGACAGACAGATTGGTTATGTGGGTTTTTGCCTATTTCTAGAAATCATTTTGAAAACCCAATATCTATTATGCTAATACAAAGATCGTAACATTTCTATTCCTAAAGTATCTGATATTTACTGTTTTTGCTTGCAAACTAAATATATAAAAATTATTTTCCAATACGTCATGATTGGGCATAATGGTGGCCATACGTGTATAAAGTACGTAGACACTGAAAACAATTTTTTGGCTGCGGCCTGTCGTTTAAAGTTTATATTTTCTTAATTATTTTAAATAAAAATAAATAAAACTTATATAAGTATTATAATATAATACTTATATAAGAATAAAGGTTCTGTCTAAGCTATCATTCTAAAAAAATTGTAGTCTAGATTATACACATTCTGTTATAAATGAATAATAAAAACCCACATTTTTGAACAACACACCGAAACATGCATTTGCAGTGAATGTCCAACCTTAAACAGCTTTTATTACAAATTAGATAATTTTTCAGACGACTAAACCTGAATAAAGAGAGATAAGAAATATAAGACTAACATAATGAAATGTTGCTCTACAACTCATTATGCAGGAGAAGTTAGAATGTGGTAGAGGTGGAAAGAAGTACTGTATCTTGGCTGCGTAATCTTAAAAAGTGGCACAGTGTCCATAATGCTGCTGATCATGCCTGTAGATGTCCTTAATGCACAGGATAAGTCGGCATAATGCAACTCGATCGCCAATCTTTAATAGATAATTTAATAATAAGATGCCTTCTTATCCCAAGCCCTGAACATACCAACTTGGCGTTTTACCATGAATCTTCTGCCTCGCCTGTTGTCTCCAACATGCTTTTCTTCACATGCTTTCCTTGCAGGTTATACAAAAGTACAACAGTACAAATAGGATAGCAGTAAAAACTACCTCATTATTATTTTGTTGACCGCTCCAAACAGGACTATTAATTCGTTAATATGAATTAGTAATTTAAAATAATAATTATATTACGGTTACAGATGATTGTGAAGATAAAAGATAAATAAATCATATTCAAAATATTAAACGGCCACACTAATGTGCCTTCGTTACTGGGCCAAATAAAATTCAAAATCCCTTCCCGTAGACTCAGAAATAATGAACTGTTGTTCCTTAGCCATCATAGAACCAATTATGGATTTCATGCTCTCATGTCAAGGTTATGTCGTCTTATAAATTCAAGACAGGATCTGGACTTCTTTGGTGTAAGTCTGTCCAGATTTAAACAATCTCTGATTAGATAGTCTCTACCTTGTTAGTAATTTTCATTTGTCCTTGCTTTTGTATTTAAATTGCTATAATTTTTATTCTGATGTATTATATATTGTTCATTTTATGTATTATATTTTATTAGACTATGTCCGTTGATATCAATAAATAAATAAAGAGAATTGTACTGTATTTTCATAATAAAAACATGAAAATAAGTGCTAATTCTACTACTTCTCTGTTCAAAATAACTTGCATATATTACATCCGCAGAGCTATTTCAAATGACGCCGAAATTGCATGACGCAATTAAAATAAACTGTATTATGCTGGATAACTGAGATATACTGAACATCTTGTGCGAGAAGGATCAGAGAATTAACTAAAATGTTTGAATTTTCCAGCTCTTCCGCATCCTGTTTCGCACTCTGAACCACCAGTACGACTACACCTTTGATTGGACCATCCTCAGGCAGAATACGGAAGACCCGACAGCCGGCACTTCCGCTCCTCTGGCTCCAGCTACCTCTTCACAGCCCGCACAGCCCAGCGCCCAACCACAGGCCAAATCTAGTGAGTTTACTTCTTCGCAATACTAAATCACAACCTTCATCCTGGCGCCAGCGTGCTCTTGCTTCAAGAAGCATTATGTAAGTACACTTTTTACCTCTTCCTAGTCACATTCTTGCACCTAGCCTATCTTCTATGTCTGCAAGGCCAATGCAGTGTTACCCAAACCTATTGCACTTGTGCAAAGCAAATAAGAGGTCCGAGGCGAGGCATTACTTCCACAAGATTGCCCCTAGCTGAATCTGAATGCAGTGATTTTAATATGCTTTTTACTAGCCCGATACAACATAGTGTAGATACATCAAAATATGTTGACACGAGTGAACGTAAGTACAAATTGCTACTATTTAGCCTACGCGGCCCTGACTGTCTGCAGCAGGGCGATACAAACTGTACGGGGTACGTACATTTGATTGTGTATTTTTTCCTCCCACTTATTCATCTTATTGTATTGAACACATCTAACCAAAAAATGATTCATTTAATATATTACCATCAAATATTTCTTCATTACTTATCCTTAAAATTTATAATGTCAATTTGAATTTTTTAGATGATTTAAACCATTTTAGGTTATTGTATTAAACTGTATTAGATTGATTGACCAAACCGAAGATGGATGCTCAATTGAATGTTTTGCAAGTGACTGAAATGCTTTTGATCTATTTGGACAAGTCACTTTTGTCTTGTGATGGAACGATAGAGTTTGATTCATAGAGGAATGCAAGTCCGGCTTTGATTGCATTGTTGTAATGGATATGAATACTCCGCCATTATTATTTTTTATTTCAATCAATTAACAGGTCATATAAAACTCTTGTGCTGTAGTTGACCACATAAAATCTGTTTTTTTTATTATTATTATGCATTCTCCAAATGTTTTGCATACACTTTGGAGATATTCCTGCAGTTTTAAGAATAACATATTCAAAGATTGGTGAGGAATTAAAACTTTTTCTAAGATTATCGTCAACTTATGCTAAATGACACACAGTACGTTTGTTTTGAATATATTTGTAAACTCCAGAGATAAGAGAACACATTAACTATGTAAAGTGCCGTTTGGGGCTGCAGATTTAATCTAATTTGTACTATTTTCTTTGAAAATAACTATTAACAACGTAATGTTCAGTACTGTGAGATTTTTAAAAATATTTATTTCCAATACCTGGAACCAGAATTTTTTTTTCTCAAGTTTTTAGCTGGATTTGAGAAATAGTTATAGGCAAATTTGCATATTTCGTAGTGTCATTTCTCTGGGTATATGCTGTTAAATTTAGTGAAAACTTTAATTCCACACTCTTATCTATTAACTCGAATTCTAAAATTTAATTTATTTCAAATTTTTTTCTGTTCAAATTATGAAATAAATTTTACGGACTCGTGAATTAATTACTAATTTAGTCTCTCAAAAGTAAACTGTCTCTGATCTTGTCCAAAGGGTATATTACTTGAAATACAAAGAGATTGTTTAAGTCCATCGGTCTTTTCATATTTTAATATCTTCAATATTAATTTTGAATGTCAACTTTTGTTGTAGAAAATTTGCATGGATCATCACCGTGGGATGACGAGTCATGTTAAGTTTGCCGGAATATAGCCGTGCGTGATACTGAAGTCAATTTGTGAAGCCATTCATCAAATAAAACTCACTTTATCCCGCTTTTTAATATCGAAGTTTAAACTCACTATCATTGATTGCATAGTTATCATATGGAACAAATATATATCTCATGTTTTTTTGTGATTTTTCAAAGTTATGAAGGATTTTGTTTAAATTACAACAGACATCTGCAACAGATAATGTTCGGTTGAATAAATAAATGGCTGCAAGCGATTCTTGTATGTTGTTCATTTTAATGACTGCGCAAAACTATCATGATGTTGAATAATAAATGAATTGTTAATTTATGTTTTTATTATTTAATTTAACTGCCGAGCATTAAGTCTGTACAAAAATATTACATCCTAGGATTCAGTTTATGGACATTATACGAGATGAATATTGCTCTAGACAGGACTTAACATTTGCTGAACAAGCTTAATTTGTCTATTGAGAAAAAAGCAATAAAAACATTGGTTGAAGCACTGCGATGTACATGACTTATCAGACATCAGAACTGAACTTTTGAAATTTATTTTAAAGATGCTTGATAGTGGAGTTAATTCGTAACTGGGTTTTCTCGCTGATACAACGGTCAGAGGTTTTAACCTAGATAATTATTTTGGTCCTCATTATTCCGAGTATTCTTCTCATTATATTCCTTTTATTCCCCAGTGAATGTGTCAGCCATCAAGTCAGATTGTGTGGTGGTCGGCAGCACCCTTACTCCCAGCAAGAAATATCCCCTTCCACCTCGACGCTCCTGCAGTCAGCTCAAATCCAAGAAGACATCCTAAACTCCTTATCTTATCCTGACAAACCCTACAACAAATCCTTCCTGAGCTTAGATCTTTGCCTTTTTCATATTTCGTTTTACTAAAATCAAATTCTCTTTTTGTCGCGTAAACCAATAATCAAACAGGAGTACAATACCTCATTTATTCGAAATTCAAGGGACCTAAAAAAAATCATTTCGAATTATGCAGAACCCCGTTAATTCGAATTTCATGGATGCGATTGCGAAATTTGCCAAAAATCGTAAAACTCGTGAAAATGACATTAATTTTATGAAAAACCTATGTGTACTTTCCCCATATTTCAAGAAATCACTTTGAAAAGGCATTATTTATTATGCAAATGCAGAGTTCAGAACATTTCTATTACTAAAGAATGCGATATTAACATAGTTTCTGGTATGACTTATGAAAAAAAAAATTCCACTGCATCGTGTTTGGATGGCCTTAATCGAATATGTTTACAGTTTTAATTTTTGGTCCCACCACCAATGACTGACCAATGCACAGTTATTAGAAAAATCAGTTATAACTTCTTCCAAAGAAAACAAACATTTTACCAACAAGTTATATGAAAAAAGAATCGATCAAAAGAGGGATTTAAAAAACTCAAAAACAATTTAAATATGTTCGAGAGAAATGAACGCAAACTTAAACTATCTGCGCATATCAAGGCAGCACTGAAGACAGCTTGCAAAGGATTCCCCAATTTTAAAGATCGCGATATAATAATTTCCACAAGCTACCACGAAATAGATAAAGTACACACCACACGAGTGTGGATGATGGAAAAGTCGCGCGCATTATTAATTTTTTATGATTTCTTTAAAATTCTCAAACTGAGACTTAAAATGTATTGACTTATGGCACAAGCATCTAAAAATTGGGGTCAATCAAGTATAAAATTATCATTTTGGGACTTGGAATTAACAGAGTTTTACTATATAGTGCAGTTTCTATTTTAATATCAAGTATTCCACATCCACATGCTCACATAAAATGCATTAGTCAGGTCACCTTTGTAATGTTCTCGACGATAAACATTTTGATATGCTTAGTCTTTTCATTCCTGAAGTTAAACTTACACTTAACACATAGCCGGCCGCTAATTTTATTTATTTTCTGCTAGGTTATATTCATTTTTAGAAAGAATAAGATTAGATCATTATATAGAAGTGAATCCGAAACCATTACGGTTTCTGTAAATTTAGTGGTAATTATGTATTTCTACAAATTTTTTTTTGTTAATTTGTGTTTTCAGATTTTTCCATGTCATGTTGGGCTATTTAAAAAACTGAGTAAAGGAGTCAATGAAAGTTATTGATTTGCTATCTCTATTAGTCATATGCTATCTCGATTAATTTTAAAAATTCTCAGTTTATAAAGAAATTAACTTTTAGAACTAGGTGCACTAATTAATTGATGGCGTCTTGTTATAATTAGTCACAGAAATCTAAATTTCATTGTTAAAATCTTATCACTTGAACTTGAGCGACTAGAAACGAGATACAAAATGTTCGTTTTAATATAATTTTATTGCACCTTCAAATCTCTGGAGCCCTAAAATTTTAATGTTTTATTCTAATTTCAATTTTTTCATTTCTGTTTGAGTTATTATATTTTGTAACAACTGTCAAAATTATAAATTATATTCACTTAAACCATAGGTTTCTTATCTTAAAAATGTTGTTTTTGTTTTTATTTAATCGCACCCTATTCTTCCTTCCGTCAAGCAAAAAAGTAATTTATAAAATCCATCAGTCTATGCGACTAATTTTCACAAGTTTTTGTACAGAAATTAGTTAAAGAAATTGTTGAATCAATCAATTGAAAATTGAATAAAAATTGATCTTGTTTCTGGATTGAAAAGAATTGTTTTATTTCATGTAGCTTTTCTAATTTCAGGTAAGGACAAAATACCAAAAGCGGACTCTTAAACGTTTTCTCTCAAAACACAAGAAATGCATCCCTTGTCCTTTTATTATACTCATGTTAATGTAGTACAGAAAAACTTATAAATAAACAGTAGAACTCTAATTAATCCGGCCTCGGTTAACGACACATGTAAAAATTAGCTTATTATCAAACTTTTTTTCTTAATTTATAATGTATTTTTGGGATGCCGTCTCAAATCACGTTACAATTTACTATTTTAAAACTCGCTTATGTAATACTTTCTTCTTTCA
>JADDOH010000771.1:0-80319 GCA_016648135.1 Agrypnia vestita | reverse complement strand
AACTATTTCCGCCTCATAATGGCGCCTGGAACCAATACTAAAAACCTCACTAGAAATAATAAATGCGACTAAATCTCGAGAAATACAATATATACTATTCGTAATACGTCGTTGAATTGGCACATGATTCGTCTAATGGATGAAGGACCCCGTTGTGTATCGTAATAACTTCAAATTCTTTTATAAGAGCAGTGTGGAAACAATTGCATAATATTACGTAATAAAAACATCTAACGAACCTAATAATCTATACATTTATGTTACAATAAAATACGTTCACCAGAAGAATTCGTGTATTAGAAATAAAACATATCCGTTTGGAAACAACCCAATAAAATCAATCGAACGGCAGAAAGAGGAGAAATTCACATATTAAATAACACTGAAATTAATAATTTTAAACACTTTATATTAACATATTCTTACCTTGAATGGTGTCGTCTTAGACGTGTATGAACCTGTTCATATTAATTCCGTGGGAAAATAATACATATATTTGCTATCTACGAAATACCACATTTTTGAAGTGAAACTTCTTTATGAATAAATGGATAAGGTCTCGGGGATGGTTTATTCGAAAGGATTCTACAACAGCCCGTGAGTTTATATGAAATAATAGTTTCTTTGAATGCTAATTTTGGTTTTTTTAAACCCTCAGCATCTCTGCTGAGAGGGGTAGAGGCTCCGCGCCCGCCTAAACCCGGTGGCCGACTTCCTAAGTGACTAAACGGCCCCCCTTGTTCCTCCGGAACTTACTGCATCCCGAGACTCTATCTCTTCTTTACGAGATGTGATCCTGTGACGCCTCTCTTTTAGGCTTATAATTGAGAAGGCCGTACTCTTTTGGTACGAGTTTCTGATGATGTGTGTTGTCTTGAGGCGCCTTTCTTTTAGGCCGGTGTTTGAAGAATCATGTACTCTTTTGGTACGAATTGATGACGACATTAGCCTCCTTTGCGGGCATAGTCAGCGATGTTACAAATTATTGTGCAATCTCATTATGCCTTTTCAGAGCGGCGTCCCACGATTCTGCATCTTGCAACATTTACTTTGGACAAATGTTAGAGTGTTAGTAACATATTTATAATATCCCAGCTATTCCATATGAGTGAATGATTTTTATATTTATTCTGGCCCTGTCTTTCTTACAGAGGACGAAATAGAAGTTAACGTTTTCTATCAAGGTTTTACAGCATTCAAGCATGGAAATCCTTCCAAAGACATAGGGAACCTTTTTGTTGGTTTAAGTAGTTTGCGCCAGATGAGGTTAGGTGGTCGGTTTATTGACGACCCCGAGCAACAAGGAGGACCCCGCCTTTAAGGGGCCCTGCAGGGGCTTGTGCGGGTTCCACGCCCAAGTGCCGGCAATCATCCACCCCTCAGCCAGCTAGGCTAACATAAACCAGATATCCCCAATCTTTAGTTAGATCTCCCCATTCTGTCCTTTACTCGTCATTCTGAAGCCACTTATTAAGCTGAATATACCGAGGTACTCGATTCATAAAGAGTTAGTTGTAGACCGAGTGTAATGATTGCGCAATACCTACGCAATACAGTAATTATTATAATGCTACTAAGTAATTCATATAGAACTCCGTGTATTCAATTTTCAGCATAAACGGTATGAAATTCGCCTTGCATAAAAATACATCCGTTTGGAAGGAATTCTCGTACGATTTGAACCAATATCACACAAGCAATCGTGATATTTAATTACACAATTATTCCGAACTCAAATATTCCCAAAATAAATACATTTCGATAGTGAAAATAATTAATCGATAGATAATATAAATGTGTTCCTTAGCTGTTACACAGTGGCGGTATGATCCTCTCTGCTACTGATGAATGGTAGATTCCTCCATAAGTCCGGGCAGCAACTCCGTCCGCAAATGCTGTTCTGGAACTCAGGGCTCCGTCGGTAGTCTGTTGGGCAGCGCTCCCGCTCGCAAGTCTGGTCTCGAACTGAAGGGGCTGAGTATATCGTGTTCGCTCCTTTTATACTCTCGATTGCACCATATCTTCGAAATCCACGCTAGTGCAGTGACTCATCCTATGAGCGATGACCTCACCGCCGGCGCTCGCCATTGGCCGGATTCAGTCAACAGGACGGTCGCCTCCGGCTCAACCCGTCGAAGGCAAAGCGCGCCTGTGATTGGTCCGTTTCGTTAAGATAATGGTAAAGCACTCGCTACACGCGAGACTTGCTGTTCCTATTCATAAATAATAAAGGCTCGTTCGCACCTACTCACAAGATCGAGTCTATTAGGATTGGCAAACAATATTAATTTAACACAGAATTATATCTATGGTATAATAAAGATCTAAGAAAATATTACTTGTATAGCTGAATATTCAATATTTTGTTAGCCTCTTGTAATACATAGAATCTTGAGAAATATATCAGGCTTTTACTTTTAAACGATTCAAACCAGAAGAAATATATTTTTGATGTCCATACTTGGCTTTTTTGAATATTATTATTTTAAGATTTTCTAAATTTATTAAATCTATCTCTATGTCGACCATCACAGTATGACCCATGGCTTCTGGCACTGGCTTCTGATACCGAAGGTTCCAGGTTTGATTCTTGGTGAGGAGGTCATTTTATATCTTAATGATTTTGTGAAGCCTGGGTGTTATTTTGATGTGCTGCGCTTTATTAATTGGGCCATGAGGCCCAATTATAATTTTCAACAGTACAATAATAACAATGTTGTACTATTGAAAATTAATTTAGTGCTAAAAATTTGAGACATAGGTAAGGTCTTTTAACGTTGATTTGGCTCAGAATTACAATGTACTTAGGTCATTATGGCAATAGTTGTTTCTTGTAATATATTTTAAATATTCAGGAACAAAGGAATATGGTGTTGTATGAACCAACGTGTATTTTAACCAAAAATGGATTTATGACATGTCGGCTCTCAGGTAAAAATATTTGTACACTCTTGATATTCTAATTTGATTTCACTTGTATCTTTTATACGTTTTCGATGCGAGACTTGAAGCCATCAATTTTGTGTAATATTCCCCGATGTGCCTCAAGAAGTCGATGTCCAGAACATTAAGGCCACATAAAACGTTGAGAGTTCCCAGGAGCACACATCTGAAATGGTTAAGTAATCACCGGCAAAGTGCTCTACCTTTCCTGCTGACTATGTTGTTTATAGCTAATTTGTTAAGAGCCGATCGTAAAAGACCGCTTACTAAGCGTATAAAATTCCGCTCCGTACATCGACAACACCAATCGAGGACGATAGTAAAATTCTCGGACTTCATATGATTCCCGATTTCTTGGCACCGAGACGTTCGGACCTAAGCAGAAATTGTGCAATAAATACTCTTATAATTCGGACACTATTTAAAGATCCTGATTCAAGATCACGTAAACGTCATAGCATAAATATATCTTTTCACATAAAAATATTTATATTACAAGAGCTGTACCCCTTGTGTCAGCGGCGTAGCGAGAATTTGTCGCCCCTCCTGAAAACAAACAAGCTGAACTCAACCAAACCCAAAAAATGTATACCCTTTGATTGTGGGTTCGTAAAGTAGCGCATAGGTAAATTTTGAATCATCAATTTGTTTAATTAATTCGTAAATGTGCCACGTGACGTCAGGAAAAACATATAAGATGAGCACAAGGCGCAATAAAATGAGGAATAATACTTAAAATAAAACACAAATCACTTTGTCTTCACCACTTAAAGTGGTGAAAACAAAGTAATTTGTGTTTTATTTTAATAATAATGCCACCACAAAGTTCAAGCCTTCATACAGAAGAAAAAATATTCTTCGAACAGTGAATAATACTTAGTCTTTTTAACATTCAATTTATTTTGGATAAATTGAGGTAAGACAAATAAAACTTACAGTATTTAATATTACTCGTCAATCGAAAGGCTAAAGACAAAGAATGATGAGAAAACATGGTGCAAGTATCTTGGAGCCTCCTTCATCGCCTCTGGCTGGTTCGCTCGCATTAATGCCTTTCTAGACTATCCCATGATCATTATAATAGTTCACAGTGTGGTATATAGAAGATAAAACTATTAATTATAATAAGGACATAAATAATACAATAAATAATCAAACATAATAATTTCACTGTCTTTCCATCTGTCCGTGTGTCTGACTGCCTGTACGTAACTTCGTGTAACGTTCTAATTCGCAGCTAAAAAACAAATTAAACGGCCGAAGATGGGCTTGAACCCCGGGCCAGCGAACCGGCCACCTAACGCATGTTGCTACCGGCGCCTCTCTGTGGACCGCCAAAAGATACTATAAATATATACTAGGACTTAGCAATGATGCTAACCATTAAATGTTATGCCCAGCATAATCGCCAGGGTTTAAAACAATACATTTATTAACGGCCGGCGAGGAAAATATTAAAAAAATATATTTAATTTCTTTGATTAAAATCGTTATTATTAAAAGTAAATACTTATTCTTTAGGAAACGGCATGTATAATTACCGTCATTTTTAAGGGGTAACAGTAAGTAATTAATAATTTAAACGCATTATAGCGACATGAAAGGGCGCATATCGCATCGAGAATTTTCAGTTCAATTCAACTCAGAGTACAATATAATCGAGGTATGGTGCATTCAGCGTTCCCAGAAAAGTTTAATACGTAAACAATCAAATTAGTCGTAAAATTTACGACAACGTGCTCGCTCAAAGGTTAAGAACATGTCTTCATACAAGTATTTTACGCATTTGGCGACCCAGACACTAACCCAGGTGACCCGGGGTCCAGACTTATCACCGGGCACCTGTCAAGTCGGAGTTGTGGACAACCTGTGGAGTTATAAACATTTTATTTTTATTTTTCTTACTGTAAGTAATAGAAATAGAGTTATCATATTTAGTTTTGCGTCTTCTGGGATGTTATGCCTTGTTTTAAAGACCTTTCTGGCCAACATTTCAGATCACATTGCAGAGTCCATCATCAGGGCTGATGTGTTGTTGTAAGTATTGGTGTTGTGGTTAAGTATTGGCTTGCAATACCGTGTCGAAAGCAGGGTGAGAACGTTGTCAGTGTTGTGTTAAATATTCGCTAACAATAGCATGTTGAAAGCTTGGCGTTTCTGTGTTTATGTGTTACGTGGCAATACCGTGTCGGATTCATGTGTTGTCTCGTGTTGTGTGTATATTTCATCTACTGTCTGATCACTATATCTGCAGAATCTGCGACGAAAATGCGCCTTTGAAGCGCCGTATACCATGATGTTTTTAATTTGAGACCATTATCTCTATTAATATTTATCGGGTGCTTGTAGATTTCGAGTGCTTCCTTGATAAGACACGTATGATGACTCTTAGGCTTTCCAAGGATTTTTGGTTCGCATGCAAAATGATGGCCGGTATCCAGAAAATGCTCAGCCAGTGCTGATTTTCCTGGATGACTGAGTTTGTGCTCGTCAACCCTTTTGAAATTGTACCCCAGAAGACACAGACCAGAAGATTCTGAGTGGCTGTGAAAACCTAAGAACATTTTAAATGTTATAATAGTTTCAAGAAATTTTAAATTTCAGTTTGAGCGTTCACTTTATATTATATGAATTGCAATTGTTATCCAGAAAAGCTGGGAATATGGAAAAAATATTTTTATGGAATTAAAAGACGTGGACCATATGACTTGGTACCGCGTGATGTCTTGTGGACAGTACTGGACGAATACGGAATAGAGAGATACCTTCTCAAAGCAACTTAATCTTTTTGTGAAGATTGCAAAAGCTGAGTACGAATAAACGGCGCAATATCAAAGGAGTTCAATGTTGGAATTAGATTGAGACGAGGTCGCTCACTTTCGCCAATCCTGTTCATCCTTTCCTTATCCTGGGCAGAAGAAACCGAAAAAGCCAAGCAGCAACGGCCGTGGGAGTTGGAGATCTGGAATTAAATTGTTTACTCTTATGTAGCGAGGCTGGCACCCACACAAGAGGACCTACAAGAGTGGATACATTTCTTCAATGAAGAGTGCGCTCAAGTTTTGAAGATTAGAACTGCCAAAATAGAGGTTATGGTCGTAGGAAGAGACTAAGAACAGTGCTCGATCATGTAGGAGCATGTAGGATACTCAGCGGAAGCAAGTTAAAAAATTCAAATACCCTGTATTTAAATATTTTTAATCGACGGGAGGCAGGAAAGTGAAATGGATAGATGAATCGGAGCTGCAGCCAGCATTCTATTTTCTCTATATAGTGCAATGATAAGAAAATCCGAGTTTAGTGTCAATACAAAACTGACTGTTTTCAAATCTTATTACTTAATCAAATCAAATCTTACAGGTTAAACCTACTGTATGTCCATCAGATGTGTATCCTGACAGAGAGAGTGAAAATAAGGATCCAGGCTGCCGAGATGAGTTTTCTAAGGGGGTAGCGAGAATCACATTGATGAATAGAGTGATAAATGCTGACATAAGGCACATACTCGGCATTGAACCTCTACTCCCACACATAGAAAAATCACAATTGAGGAGTCTTGGACATGTACTAAGAATGCCAGAGAAACAAATTAATACCAAGAAGAATCCTCTTAGCAACCCCATCAGGAAGACGGCCTGTGGGTCGCTCTAGATTAAGCTTGGAGAAGCAATAAAAAATGTGTATGAAAACAGAATGGGTATACACTTGTTAACTCATGCTGAACCAGCGCAATACAGGGGGATATGGAAGCACCTTGTCAAGTCATTGAGCCCCCGACCCTACTGGACTGACGGAATTGCTTAATTTACAATTCCATATTGTACAACGTCACATAAAACGAATTGATTAATCAATCATTATATAATTAACCAAACTTACAAGGTCACTTAACACAACAACAACCGTCGTTACTCCCGCGCGCGGTCTATTTATATCTGCTGATATCTAGCCTTCTAGGAGTTCCTAGTGTTTAAGAGAACTTTCTCGTGGCTTCCAGGCTTTTGTAGATGTTTCTCAGAAACCGTAGATTACGTTAGGCCGTTCTAGAATCTTCGTTTTAGCCTCGTTAAAATACGTTTTTAAATCATTTTCAACATTAAAAAAATAGTTTTCGCGCATACAGTAGCCGTGACCGCGCCAAAGCGATAGCCGGTTGCTGCCTGCTAACATAAATGTCCGGTGGTTGCGCCACTGCTTGATACATTTACATGGTCGCATTTAGAAATATTTCATTGCTAAATGAGACCATAATTTCCCCGATATACGCCTAAAGTCTTGGCAGTAGAACGATTCCCAGTTATTTGCTACCTCTGGCTTCAAAACGCACGTAAATTTGTGATTGACTGTGGCATACACACATTCTACACCTCGTGCTCGGAGATATTAATTTAAGACTAAATTCTACGAAGCACAAATTTCATCTCACACAATGGGGCTCTGCGGGGATCAGGAGATTTCCGTGGATATTTTTAAAGTTGCTTTTGATTTCCTCATTTCGCTCTGTACGAGCTTCCTTAAAATAGAGTCTCAAATCTTAAATCTTGCTTAATTCCGCTTCTGAGCGTGTATCTTGTACGTGATCTCGCACAAGCATCGCCCAACAGCGTGAGACGTATTATTGTATTTACGCCAACGGCATCATCTCGGAAGTTCCGAGTTTCCCAGCAAGATCACTCTCGCGGGACCCGTGATTTAGAGCCTCCGTGAGAAAGTCAATGTGTCACGGTGTATTTACAGTGATTGACTCGAATAGTTAACGTTGTTATGTAAGGTGTTACAAAATCGAATATAATATTATATCAAAAATACATTCTTATTGTGAAGTTGCAATTTTTACAGAACAAAGTTCTGTAAAATTTAAAACCAAATTAATTAATTAATAAGAAAGACATACAGAAAATTCTAATCCACGAAAAAATATTTGGCTGCTACCGGGACTCGAACCACGGATATCCTCCTATCTGGGGCAGGCGCGTTGTCCAATTACGCTATTGCGGCCTTGTACATTTCCGTGAATATATCGACCTTATCTGTAACTAAAAATGGATAATATATGTTAATCAATTAATAAATGAGACTTACGTATAAGGTCGGTATATTCACGGAAATGTACAAGGCCGCTACAGCGCAATTGGATAACGTGCCTGCCCCGGATAGGAGGAGATCCGCGGTTCGAATCCCGGTAGCAGCCAAATATTTTTTCGTGGATTTGATTTTTCCGTATGTTTTTTTAATTGATTAATGAATTTCGAATACAATATTTGTCTCATTAGATGGGTTGGGTCTATGTTAGGTATGCAAATCTGTCTATGGAGTCACCTCTATTCTCGTAGTCATGAAATCACAAGATTTCATAAAAAAAAATAATGGAAATTTTTGATTTTGGCTAGAAATTTTGAAAAGGTTTCTATTTTTTCATAGATAAAAAATCACCACATACATTAAAATATGTGTATTTTTCTACAACCAACAATAAAGTGGGCATGTAACTAAAATGGCTATCACTGACAAGGTATATAAAGGAGAATTCCAGCAAGGTAACGAAAAAAATCACAATTGTACCTACACAGACAGCCTGCGAAATTAAAAAATTACGCGTATTTTATGACGAATAGTTACAAATTAAGATAAGTATACTTGACTTCAAGATATACTTATCTTGAAGTCAACCACGATTATAATTATTAGTTTTAAGGCTGTAAATTCACTGCAACCTATATATATATATACAATAATCTACAATTGGGTTATTAGCAGTTTTTCCGTAAAACTAACTGTTAACATGATATTTAAAAAAAAAAAATTGTGACCTTTTACCCCACGTTAATTTTTTTTACCTCGGATCGATGGAGACTTTTGACATTTTATTTAGAACAATTATTTCAAGGTCCATGCCAAAATTTGGCTTTCGGACAATTTTTCCTGGGCTTGGTCCCTTTTTTCGTCTAATTTGACTGAACTATAACTGGAGATGCATATACAGAATATATATGACATCAATATTCTTACTATTTGCAGACACTCTTATTAAGTCTTAGATCAAGTCATCTATTTGATAATACAGATTCCAATACAGGGCTTATCATAGAAGACCAAAGTCACTGATGCGACATACTAATCTCGATGTTGTATTGACTTGCATAACCATGTTGAAACTGGGGTAGGTATATTTGTGGAATAATGTGTCTGAAAGTATGGTTAAGGTATCATGAAGATGTATCACAAGGAATACTATGTCAATGATAGGGCATTACGCAATGTGCTCCATCTAATTATTACAGGTTCAATATTTGCATAGGAAATTTGACCTAACTGACACTGAGAGCCCTAATTATTCTGTCTGGGATGCTTTGTGTGAATGTAAGGAAGAGAGTGCCTTTAATTTCTTTTTTCGCCGCGCGACAGTACTGAACGCCTGACGTGCCTCGTCTCGCGTCTATAAAAATTAATAATTTGTACCATAATGGAGCAAAAACTTCTGGAAATTGTGGCTCAACAGAGCAAAACACTTGAGCTGGTGCTAGAAAGAGTGCAGAAGCTGGAAGATATCGTCACAAAGGGACTCGGGAGCATTTTAAACGCTGTGAAGGAGTCAGGATCTACCGGCGGGCATTCTGGTGACAATATCTCCGAGACCGCCACGACGAACCGCGGAATGCAAGGAGCGATCCGCACACCGACAACTGCGCCTGTGTGTGTGTCTGCGCGTACAGAGTGCGCAGTCCCCGCGACAGCAGTACCCGCAGGCCCCTCGCCTCTTCCCCCGCCGCCGCCCGCAACACTCATTGTTGACATGCCGCCTGCGCCTGCGCCTGTCACAACAAATCGACCGAGCGCTAGCGGTGACAGCGAAGCTGTGCCTCGTAAAATGACTACACGATCAGCAGCGCGAGAAGAAAAAAACAAGCAAAAGCCTGTTAACTACGCTGTGGCTGTCACTGGTCCATCTGGTGAGGCCTCAAACATCTCTCCTGCTGCATCTTCTGCTGCTGGCGCTTCGCAGGCCATCGGAAATGCGGAAAGTGTGTCAGTGTCAGTGCCCTCCAATAACGCAAATTGGACAATTGTTCAAAACAAGAGGCGTGCCGTCGTTCGGGGAACCTTGGGAAAGCGAAAAGATGAAGATCTCAAATATTATCATTTCTATCCGTTCCATAAGGACACTTCGAGCGACGACATGTCATCTTATTTAACCTCATTGGTGAGTACAGCCTCATTTAAGGTAACAAAGATCAAATCACGGGGTGAATACTCGTCATTTAAAATCGGTATCCCTAAAAGTACTGCTAATAAGATTTTGCAAAGCGAAAATTGGCCGCGCAACTCATTTATAAAAGAGTGGGAGGCGAAACCGCGAGATGCACCGCGCCTTCCTTCAGTAAAATGACTAGTTCGTGATAATGCAGCAAACGAAAAATTGATATTTTATTATCAGAATGTTCGGGGAATAAAAACGAAATGTGTGAATTTTTACAACAATGTTTCGGCTTGTGATCTTGACATTATAGCACTAACCGAGACCTGGTTGAATGCTAGCGTTTTTGACTCAGAACTTTTCGATGGTAATTTTACAATAGTAAGACGAGATCGCGGTGGCCACAGGCAGGGTGGGGGATGTTTGTTGGGAGTGAGAAATAGAGAAAACTTGCAAGTCGAGCGTTTTTCTATTTTGGAAACGTCCAATGAAGATCTCTGGGTAAAACTGACATACGAACTCGATATTACGTTCGTTTGTGTATTATATTTTCCTCCGGCGAGTGAGACTGATATGTATCGACTGTTCTTCGATAAGATGTTATCCAGTTTAGAACTACTTCAGGATAAAAACCTCATTATATTGGGAGACTTTAACCTGCAGTCAGCTCGTGACAATTCGAGCGTAGAAGCTGACTTAATTTTTTTGTGCTCTATGTTAGGTCTCTCGCAGTATAATAATATTTTGAACTCCAGAAATAGAACTCTGGATTTAATATTTTGTAAAAGGGCAGTTGATATTTCTCGGTCATTATCACCTCTTACGAAAGAAGATAATTACCATCCCGCACTTGAATTTTGTTACAATCCGAGTTCATATCGCCCCCGTCGAACTAGAGTTCCCGGAGAGGGTACGGTTCGTCGGAGGGGCTGGAACTTTGATAAAGGTGACTTCGACAGACTGTACTCTCTTATGGACGCTACCGACTGGGGCGAGATGTATACCATATCGGATGTGAATGAGGCGGTACAATATTTTTATTATACTGTCGAGGGTGTACTAGATTCCTGCTTCCCACGAAAATCTCAGGCTACCGGCGGAAGGCGATATCCGGAATGGTTTTCTAGGGATATTGTTAGGGATATACGAACTAAACATTTCTATCATAAAAACTGGAAAGCCTTTGGCCGTCACAGCGATTATGAAATGTTTGGACATTACAGATCTATCGTAAGACGTAGCATTCGATTGGCACACCGAGAGTTCATTTCCGGGATGGAAAACAATATTCTAAAAGACCCTAATACGTTCTGGGCCTATATAAAATCCCAAAAAGCGGATGGTGGGAATATTGATTCCATGACTTGGGGCGAAAAAATGGTACGGGGTGCAGATATTGCCGAGGCGTTTGCAGGTCATTTTAAAACAGTCTATAGTAATGAACCTCCGCTTCTCGATATTAATATTGCTAAAACATGTTCTCCGATCGGTGCACAGTCTATTGATGTTCAATATATCAATGAAAAGGAGGTGGCCGACACTATTAAAAATCTAAGTAATACCCATTCTCTTGGGCCAGATCTCATTCCAACATTCTTCTTAAAAGGCTGTGTGGAACTGATAAAAAAACCGCTATGTTTTTTGTTTAATCTTTCTGTAAATACAGGGGTCTTCCCGGAAACATGGAAGACGTCAAAAGTTACTCCCATACACAAGAGTGGTTCTAAGTTATCCGTAGAAAATTATAGACCTGTAGCTGTTCTCTCTGCACCAGCTAAGGTATTTGAAATTATAATAAGTAAAACCGTCGCTTCCCGAGTAGAGCCGTTTATAATTGATGAACAACATGGATTCAGGAAGGGCCGCTCGGTTGAGACCAATCTGATGATTTTCACAAATTATGTCACGGAAGCTCTGGACGCGGGACATCAGGTAGACTGTTCATATAATGACTTCGCCAAAGCCTTTGATACAGTCAACCATGATGTCTTATTGAAAAGGTTGTATGAGATTGGTTTCTCGGATGGTATGCTAAAATTTATGGCGAGCTACCTCCAAAATAGGAACCAATACATCTCCTACGGTCTATTCGCGTCAGAGTGCTTCTATACCTTCTCGGGTGTCCCGCAAGGATCTAACCTGGGTCCATTGTTGTTCTCGATTTTTATCAATAATATAAAAAATGTAATTTTAAACTCGCGCTTTCTGTTATTTGCGGATGACTTAAAGCTTTTCTTAAAGGTGTCAACTTTGGACGATTTTCATCTTCTCCAAACAGATATATCAAATATATGTGAATGGGGAAGACGAAATAAACTTTTGTTTAATGTTTCCAAGTGTTCGGTTACATCCTTCACTAGGGCCCAAAAAACTCTATTTTTTCGCTACAAAATGAACGACCAAAATCTGACAAGAACATCGAATGTTAAAGATCTAGGTGTTAAATTTGTAAGCAGCCTGACATTTCACGATCACATAGAGACGATCAGTGGTAATGCTCTGAGAATGTTAGGATTTGTTCTGCGTACTGCCAGGGTTTTCGAGAATACCCGCGTACTGAGAACTCTTTACAACTCCTTGGTGCGGAGTAGACTCGAGAGTGGCTCGATGATCTGGGGGCCACATGAGAGCAAGTACTCTCTTATGGTGGAGAAAGTCCAAAAGAAGTTTCTGAGATATCTCTACATGAGAGAGTACGGGCATTATCCTTGGCTTTACCCAACCGAGTTTCTCCAGGGTATGCTTGGCTACAATAGTTTAGAGACTAGAAGGAATGTGTATTTGATTACACACTTTTATCGATTGTTGCGCGGTATGATCGACAATACTGAAATTATGCAGAGCATTGGTTTGTATGTTCCTGATAATTACCTTAGACATCGTCAGCATAGATTGTTTCACATTCCAATATACAGGACCAACCTGCCGATGGTTATGCCTGTTGGAAAAGCTACAGCTATGCTGAACAAGATCGCTTTGGATATTGATATATTCCATGTGTCTGAGGGGGTTTTCCGAAGCAGGATTCTCCTACACCTTTGACCAGATTATACAGGTCACTTCTAATTGTTTAATAATTGTTTAATAATAAATTAGTATTTTAATACACAATATGTATATGTGTGTGTATGTATGTATGTATATGTATATGTGTATGTATGTATACATATGTGTTTATGTATATGTGTATATGGATGTGTATGTATATGTGTATATGTATATTGTTAGATGTAAGTTAATAATATGTATGCATTGAACAGAATGTTTGTAATGTACATATTATGGAATAAATAAAAATTGAAAATTGAAATTAAAAATTGAAATTTCC
Organism: Agrypnia vestita; assembly: GCA_016648135.1. Classification (NCBI taxonomy): domain Eukaryota; kingdom Metazoa; phylum Arthropoda; class Insecta; order Trichoptera; family Phryganeidae; genus Agrypnia; species Agrypnia vestita. The sequence continues at coordinate 66,853 of JADDOH010000771.1, read as the reverse complement.
ACACTCAGTAAAATAATCTTTCCTAGCTCATCATACATGTACGTGTTGGCTCCAGATGCAGCAAATATAATGTTACCAGCATCTGTTGTATAATTCCAAGGCGTCGCAAGTATTTTCATACAGCAATATAAATATTCTTCTTGATAACCCGTTTAGGCTCATTAATAGAGTAACGTTTAGACTCACCACTGAGTACTGATTAGAATGAGTAAGTTTTTTACAAATCTTGTGGGTGCAACAATCATTTTCATTCTTATGTGTAAATGTATATGGATTCCTGGATATTTAGTGTTATCATTCTTTACCTTTTTGGAAGTGATTTTGGTTGCATACGTCTTCAATTTTGCGTTATACCTATTTCTTGAATAGCGATTCGCTGCGTTTGAATATGTTATTTTTCTTTGTTGAAATGGATTATGATTAAACAAGATAAATCTTTTATCAATTTTACGATGTTATTGATGCTAATTAATAATTAATGCTGTTTTTAAGTTGTGAGAATAAACTTCCGCTTCGTGAATATTTTATGCTCTTTGGTAGCCCATTTATTCCATGTGTAGTATTAGCAATCTGGACGCTAAATCTATAATCATTTTTTCAAATTTCTTCATTTAAACTCTTGTGAACTTTGATTGTCTACTATCACATTCTCTCGCATTAAAGAAGATTAAAATAGAATGAGAAATATCTACTTATTATAATTTCTTGGTTAAGTGCACAAATTTTTTTAACGTAAATTTTTTTGTAGCAGCGTATTCCATTTGACTTTCCTCCCCTTATAAATCCCCTCCCTTTACAATTTATTTTTGACCACTGTTTATATATATTTATAAGTCTAAAACTCATCTGACGTAACCTGGCATGACTGCAAGTTGGGGATTTATACAACCTAACTTAATATAACTTGCTAATCGGGAGCTAAATTAACATGACAGGAATGTGCAGGTTAGGGATCTAAGCCGTCTTAATTAACTTAGTTTAGACTAGCCCAACATATTACATATACCGCATTCTTCCTCCTAGTAGCAGGAATGAAGAATACGTATTTTAAGTGTCCTTATGAACCGTGAACGGGACTATCTATGGAATATTATACAGTACATAAAATGTCAATTCATTTCTATGACGTGAGTTTGTGGGGAAATACCATTGTTTTGCAAAGTTTATAATACATAAATTTTGATTTTAACAGAGTTAATAATGACGTTCCCATTTTGATCCAGGCAGGAGGTATAGGAGATATCCGGGTGAGCGTGGAGTGACTATATTTAGAAATATTATAGAAACCTTTCCATCATCAGGGTGTTGTATCAACATCCTGATGATGGAAAGATTTTTCCATGTAGGTGTAATTCATCAAATTAAATAAGTAGATACATAGAAAGAGTACAATCAATATTTTTTAAAGATGGTATTTTATTTTTGGAACACAACCGAATGATATGTAGATAACATTAAAATTACACTATGTATAAAGAACATTTTAATAAAAATCAATTTTTTCAGAATATTTTTCACCTATCAAAAAAACTTAAATTAATAAAGATTGCTAATTACAGAAAAGAGAAAACAATTATTTTAAAAACGAAAATGTTTTGTGTTTAATTGTTTCTGTGTCAAGAAAAAAATTGAAAAAAAAAACCTAAATATTAGGTCCTTACATATGAAATTGACGTTTTACCGTACTGGCAAATTTGATCTTAAATATCTTCTCTTTGGTTAGGAATTCCAAATCCAAATTTATACAGCTATTTACTCATGTATTTGTGTTTTGAAAATTATAATTCATTTGTTTTTTCCTCAATTGTTTTTTCTTTGCGAGACTCAGTTTACAAAATGAAAAACTTGAAATATCGCGTTATTTACGAGTACGAGTTCCACCGTGGCACCAGTGCTGCAGAAACGGCTCGAAGGATTAATGATGTGTATGGCGACGGTGCCGCAAAAGAAAACACAGTGCGTTTTTGGTTCCAAAGTTTTCGTTCTGGAAATTTCTACCTGCAGAACAAGCCCCGTGGACGGCCGGAGACCAAAGTTGATAATGAAGAATTGAAGGCTATTGTGGAAGCGGATCCATCGCAAACCACATCCGAGTTAGCTGCAGGCTGCGGTGTTAGTGATAAAACTGTTTTAATCCACTTGAAGCAAATTGGTAAGGTGAAAAAGCTTGAAAGGTGGGTACCTACGAATTGAGTGAAGCAAATCAACAAACGCGCGTTGACTGCTGCGTTGCATTACTCAACCGGCACAATAATGAAGGGATTTTAAATCGAATCATTAACCGGTTGATGAAAAGTGGATCCTGTCACGATAATCGGAAAGCGCTCATCGCAATGGCTTGCCCTGACCGAAACCACGCAAACCATCCCCAGCGAAAATTGACTCCACAAAGGTTACTTGTGAGCGTTTGGTGGACTAGTGCTGGTGTCGTTCACTACAGCTTTCTTAAATCTGGCCAGACGATTACGGCAGATCTCTATTGTCAGCAACTGCAAACCATGATGGAAAAGCTAGCTGCTAAACAACCGAGGCTGGTTAATCGCTCTAGGCCACTGCTGCTTCATGATAACGCTAGACCACACACTGCACAACAGACGGCTACCAAATTAGAGGAACTTCAATTGGAATGTCTAGACATCCACCGTACTCTCCGGACCTTGCCCCAACAGATTACCATTTTTTTCGAAATTTGGATAACTTCTTGCAAAGGAAAAAATTCAACTCCGATGGGGCAGTCCAAACCGCCTTCAAAAATTTTATTGATTCCCGTCCGAATGGTTTTTTTAGTAAAGGGATCGATGAACTACCTATGAGATGGCAAAAGTGCATAGATAGCGATGGTACATACTTTGATTAAATAAATATATTATAATTAAAAAAATCGGCTTTATGTTCCTCCCATACTAAACGCCAAATTCATATGTAAGGACCTAATATTAACAAATGGCAATTAAAGAAAATATAAGCATAAGAATGAAAGTAGATCAATAATACTAAAGTAAATCATCGGAATACCTAAATCTAAAAGAAAAGAAAATGTACATACAAAATTAAGATAAGAATTTAAGTAGTTACAAAAATAAATATTATAATAATAAATATTAAAGTATACTTTAAATTATATAAATCAATTTTTGCCAATTCAGAGGTCAAGAGCGGATCACTTTTTCAGCACTTATAAACTTATATTTTAAAAATTTCTTGAATAAAACTCACTAACTCACCCTTGCATAGAAAATGTTTTCCGGTTTGCCCCGTAAAACATCATATACAAGTATACATTTTATACTTTTATTTTTAACTTGATTTAACTGAGTTTTATTTCAAGTTCAAGTGAAATTCTTTTGTTTTGTGGTGAAAATCTCATGACAAATCAAAAACAGCACGTACTTCGAAATAAGCTGTATTTCTGATAAAATATATTTTTAAAAATATTTGTTTCGTAATATTCTCATCACAATTATTATTATATTATTCAAATTTTATAATATCTTAATATTCTGGCATTTATTCAAAAGTATGTGTCTACATACAACTCATGCATCAATTGCAAGTAACCCCATGATCGGTGGTTTGAGTTCTATTCCAGAAGACCAGCCAAAAAATGCGTTCTTTTTTTATTTATTTAGGAATTCAAACAGCTTATTCGAAGTGAGGAGAGCAAAAAATATGTTAACAACTAAAAAAATAAGCGAGCCATATTTACACGAATCCATTAGACTAACATGGCCTAGTGCGAATGTTAATTGTTGAAAACAATAAAATTAACAGATACAGAAAACAACAGAGAAAATAAAATAAAAAACAATAATTATATATTGTACTTTTGTGATAAATAAACTCCAGATTTGACGCAGGAAGAAGAGGAGAGAAGACGAAACGGGGATGGGATTTGATGGGATTTGATGGGATTTGATTTTAGGGAAGATGAAATGGGGAAATTTTTTAACGCTAAACCATGACGCTCAATTACTCATGCGAAACATGTCATAAAAAAATCCAGGCTTGAGTAAGTCGCAGAGATGTATTGTGACGTAATCGGGAATCGAACCCCAAACCCTCAATGTGAGATGCCAGTCTCAAGCCCACTGAGCTACGAGAATCGGCTCTAAAACGTCATATAACTAAAAATATTTTGATAATAGTCTACATTGTAATATTTGGTCCGACCGCAGTTATTGTAATAATTGTTTTTCGTAAAATAAACGTTGAAAATAGTAAAAGTATTGGTGTGACACTAAGTACTTTGTGTGTTCGCATCTGCAATTTTTTTAGTAGGGGTTGTAGTATTACAAAACGGGATTATTATTAAAATCCCGTTTTATTATTATTATAATCCGTGTTTTATATTTAAAACAACACAGTATTTTCAAGAACACGCAGCTATCCACTGGCAACTGTAGTAATTATAACTTTTAGATTCCGCTTTGGTCTCTAGAGGCAGCGGGCATCTGTATGACGTTATATGCTGTCGTGAAGAGACGTGTTGTGTATTCTAACCTTGAAAACTTTTTTCTCGTACCTATATTAATGAATAAATATACTTTTATCAGATAGAAATATGATTAAACTTCAAAATGTCAAGTTGCGATTATCAGGATAGATTAGAAAATGGCGTCGGGTGGTAGGTAATATGAAACAGCCTGTTCCATAATACAACCCCTCTATTATTTAGGGATAACTTTGCCAAGAAGGATGTTTGGACAAGAAAAAAAAGGCCATGACAGAAATTGCGACCAGTAGATATGTTAAATGCACTATCGGCAGTACGGGAGAAGCAGTACATTGTTTCAATGTAGCCTAAGCTAAACTTTTTGGAAGGTGGCTAAAAGAAAAGTTGACCCACATTACTCAAAGTAGCGAGAAGTAGACTATTTTAAAATACATGCAGATAATATTTAATGTTTAAAAATATTACATACATAAAATATTATCTACTATTCACAAATAATGTACCTATTTAATATTTATACAAGTTTAATAATTCATAATATACATACATGTATATGATAAATGCTCCAAAATACTACAGAAAAATCCCCTGGCTGAAAGCGATACCCAGAACCGAAGAAGATGTAGTCTGAAAACGGAAAGAGCTGACCCCAATGCCTGCGTAGGCAATGAGTTGGGACAGTGTAAGGATGAAGATAATATGTGTGTTTTAAAATTGTCTGAATCTCTCCAATTTTGGTACTGGTCAATCTAGCTATCATGAGCATCAAAAATATTTTAAAAATTTCCGTTTAAGAGATTTAAATAGAACATTAACTCTAATAATAAAAGTAATAACGTATTCACAAAATTAAAATAAAACAAATATGTTTTTAAAAAATAATCTAGGTACCATAGAAATCTTTATTTTTGTCCATAGCTACTCAAAATGCATTACAAAAAACATATTTGTTAATTGTACTGATGATTACTATGCAAGAGCTACATTTTTACCCAAAACAAAACATTGTTCCGTATAACCCCCACCTCCCCTAGTATATATGAAAGAATTGGATTTTGTAAAACACTGGTTGAATATTTTTGATTTGCATTTTGATGAGATATCTCACACTTGAAACATTTTGACCAATATCGCAATAATACGTGTTGTATACAAAATGTTCGTATACAGTATGGAAAGATATTATACATATATTTAATTTATCGGTTAGGCATTGTAAAACATGGTGAACGTAAACAATGTGTTTGCGGGTATGTTGGATTTGAGTCAACAGGGCGAACGGAGTGACCAAGCCTTAGGGAAATTGACAATGTGTGTTTTCCCGGCCCCCCGTAGAGGAGAAAATTCCTGGCGACCTCCTGCGGTCTCTCCGCACAAACATATTCTAACCAAAGCCAGCTGAGTCGCATTACAACGTCACGCCTCAATGCCACGTACACTTTTTGCTTTGGATTTTTTGCGCACCCACATACCAGGGGCGTGCAGAAACTCTGAAAAAAAATTAACTCATATATACCGTCACGTGTCGCGCTTGCGGGAGGAATTAATGAAAACGCTGGAAATTGATTACGTATTTATTAATTACTGATTAATAATTTATTTAATGTACAAAGTCGCTTAAAACTAATAAATTTAACGCTATTATTTAAATTACATCACTCGTAAAAAGACACTTTATTATCCCTTCAACAACAGTTTCCGTACGTATTACTCACTTTGGTTTATTTCGCTACGTTAGAACTTTTCTAGATTATTCGCTGGCAAATTATCGTTTAGTTGACCACCCTGACCTCCGTAGCTCGCGGCTGCCTTCGCTTTGTTTCGCTGTCAAGCGCGCTAAACAATAACTACTTTACTCCCGCGCGCGTCCCACTTATATCCGGCCGATGCTAGTAGCGAACCTTCTAGGCGTTTCCAGTATTAAAGAGACGATTCTCGTGGCTTCTAGATTATTGTAGAATGTTTCAGATGCCTCCCGAAAGCCGTAGAACATTGTGGACCGTTCTCGACTCTTCGATAGTGTTTTGACCATTTCAAACAACTGTCACTTGACATGAGTGCGTGATTCTTTTTTGCCTCTTTACAATACAATACTCGTACAATCAACAGTTAATATCCGTCACTTATTGTGATAAATGTGTATATACTTTTTGCAATCTTCATAAATAAATACCGTTAACTAAAATATCAGTCACTTTTTATGATCAACGGTTTATATAGTATTGTAACGAGATGGCAGAAGCAGAAAGAATAGCACTTAATCAGGGATTTTACAGCACACATCTTTTAAATGTAAATTGGAAATTTTTATAAAGGTTTCGACAAAACCCAATAGATTCGCTAATAATAATAGAGACGCGAACACGGAATACATGTCAGATCAATATTCTTACTATTTTCAAACTAAGCTAAACGCCTGAAATTGGACTAACTTGCTGAGGTTCGAACCCTCGACCTTTGGACCACGGGGCGAGAGTCCTAACCACAAGCCCAACAACCTACTCTCAATTAAGTGGAGGTATTTCATTCGCCTCTCGCAGCCACTTCCTGTGACATTAAAGACTTTTGATATTCGATTATTTGCATATCTACACATGTCATCATGACACACAGAAGCACTAAATAAACAATTAAATAGGTTAAATTAAAATATTAATTACTTATTTTGATCATGCACGTAAGTTGGTAATATTACAAAATTATTTACGCGCACTATTTATAACACATAAAAATTATGTATTAAATTTTTTGCGAGGTATTAATCATTTTATTACCACGCTTTTATAAGCTTCACCTGTTTGTCTGGATGTAATTTTATAATCGACATTTCACCCGCTTTCCATTGTCCAATCGAGCTGAATTTTTGCACACATACGTATTCTTGATGACAATATATGTACCAGTTCACTAATTAATCAATTAATCCATCATTATTAATTAATCAAAGCTTTCTATAGGAAATTAGTTAACGAGCTCACCAAAAGATGGTGCTAGTTTCTTAGCAAAGTGATTTTGTACGATGGGTAGACTAAAAATTATATTACGTGATTTTTTTTTAAAACGCGCTTTATAAAAAGCTACTAAGAAGTAAAAATATTTTTCTCGTCCGAAATTTTATTTTTTACTTTTTAGGCGGCACATTCAATGCAAGTGCATATTTCGAATATGTAGGTTTTATTATTAATTTATATCAGAATGTATAGTCTAGACTGCAATTTTTTAGGGCTATAACTTACGCAACGTATACAACACAACACATGTTTTTTATGTATGCATAAGAAGTATCAAACTCGCGTACATAAGTACACTCTTAAAATTATTTTATTCACAATTATTTTTCCTACTAGCAACTATGTTGACCATCTATTATCAATGGTGTTGTCACAGATTTCTAAAAACGACAAGAACTCCGGAGGATTCCAAATTTAACGGATAAAACTATGATAAAACGGGGGATGAATAAATATCAAAAGTGAAAAAATATATGACGAGATGATTATCGTCCAAGGCCCCGGCGAGATTCGAACTCACGATCTCCTGTTTACTAGACAGGCGCTTTAACCAACTAAGCCACGGCGCCGATGTTTCCAGGAGCGGAGAAAAATTATCTCAATACTACTGCTGCACGATAAAAATGCGTTTCAGTGCATATCATCGTTGCGCTCCTATATGCAAAATAATATTTATTTATTTATTTATTTATTTCAGTATATATACGCCCATCAGAGCATTTACATAAACATTGGGTAATACATGTCGGTAATGAGAAATATAAAAAGAAAATAAAAAAAGTCATATAAAGAAATATAAAATGACATAATAACAGAAATATAAAAAGAGCTCTACAACTAAACTTAAACACAGAATCCATAATTTCATAAATCTATAAATACATCATATTTTTTATAGGATTAGCGATAATTACAGAAATATAAATTAAGAATTTTTTTTTTTATAGGATAAGAATACAAGAAAAGAGTGATAATTACATATATTTGAGGATTATTTTTAGACATAGAGGAAAGTTCATTGTTGATTAAGAATATTGCGAATTGTATGTTTGAATTTATTTAAATTTGTGGAAAAAACGTCTAACTGTTCAAATCTGTTAACAAGTCTGGGAAGCCTTTGAAGTGGTGAATTAAAAAAGTAATTAGTTGTCGCAGCTTCCAAGGCAAACCCTGCGTAATTTCTGGTTACTCGGGATGGAACTCGCAAACAGATTCGTTCCAACAGTTGTGGACAGTCGATGTTCCCGTTAATTATTTTGTGAAAAAAGACGAGATCAGCTACAATTCTTCTTATTTCCAATTTATCAAGAGAGCAAAATGATCTTAAAAAGTTATAATCAATATGTAATCAATATTGACCAATCTAATCCGAATTTTGTACAAACACTTTTATGACCTTGGGCTAAATAGAAGCATCCTATTCCCTCTCCATGATCATCTATCCCACCTCATTTGCCTATATAAATTTGTATGACATGTATCTAATTAATCTGTTCCAAATTTTGCACAGTTATACCGTAGGGCACAATCTTACTCCCTATTTGCTATACAAATGTGTAAAATGTTCAATGCCACCAGTGTTTCGTTCTGTTGCACTTTAAGATACCGAGGAAAATAGAGATTTTACTCGCCCTGCCTGCACCAAATTTTACATTCAATTTGACATATTTGTATGTAATTTAATTACCATAATAAGTTTTATTATCGTCCAATTTAATATAAAATGAGGTAACCTCCATCCACAATAATGGTAATTTCGCTGTCCGTCCGCAACATTCTACAGTCCAATAGCTGATCTCATTCCGTTTTCAAAATTAGTATGTTTTCAAAATTATCATTAAATAAAAATAAAATTAAAATTAATAAGTGCATCCGTTACTGTATCGCATATATTATGTCATTGGTACTAATCAAAATATATAATTCTCTATGTAACAATGTCCGGCACTAACGCTATCAGATAGCACAAATGATAAAGAGGTGTACACAATGAGGTCCAAAAAAAGTACAATTCTCTACGTAGCAATTTCCGTCACTAATGCTACCAGATTGCTCAAATAATAATGAAGTATAATATAGGTATTAAGAGATTTAAGAAGCAAAAAAACATAATTCTCTATTCAATAAGGTCTGTCACTAACGTTATTAAGCTACGCTACTCTAACACTGTTCTTACAGTCTTAACTGGCGGCCGAGATGTATGAAAGTACGTCATTTTTGACGGGTTATAGCTAGTATTAGTTAAAGAAGCGTTAGATTTTATCGCAAATTAAGATAAGACACGTTCTCCTTCTTGGCATTTAATTATTTTATCATAATGTTTGAACGTCACTTATTTTATTTTATTCATTTATTTGTACTCTTATTTAAACATGTTTTATTTACAATTGTTACCACTCCTATCTATAATTTTTTTTATTACAATCTATATTTCTAAATTATCGTCTATGTGAAATATGCTAGGATAATGTTCGCTACTGTTTCTTTATACCTACACTTATATGTCACAACTTATATCTCTTGTTTTTCCAAACAATGAATATGTACATAAACGTCAAATTTACACAACTTGTATCTATTATATTTCCAAAAAATTAATAAGTACATAAACGTCAAATCTGAGATATTTTTGTCGAATCTTTCTTACATTTTAACCATTTCTCGTAACATGATTATCGGAAGACATCAGTTTAAACCTAATTATTTCGTTATCAATATTGTAAAGGTAGTGGAATCAAAGTGAGACACTTAAAATCAATTACACTTAAAAAATTATACACAAAATCGCTAGACACAAACTTTATTTGGATTACCGTTCCGTAATTCGCATGAGAATATTTAATTTGTGTCCGGTATAGGTCTTTTAAAATAAGCTTGCAATTGAGTTTACCGTGCGTAATACACGCATGGTTTCGTTGTGTTCAGATATGAGGGGCGTATCCGTATACTGAACACAATGAAACAATGCGCGTATACGCACTGTACCCACACTACCTCAATTGCAGGCTTATATGAAAAGACCTATATACTTTATTTGCGCCGTTTATGCGGCTAATCGCACGGGTTCACACTTCGCTGCTCCTCACACGCGACTGCCATTAAACATAAAAAAAAGAAATATTTTGTCTCGAATCTTCTCGCATATTTCCGTGCATCTAACCGGTTTCCAGATGTTTTCAGATTATTCTAAAACTTACGTGAAATGCATTTTTATCATGCAGCGGTAGTGTTGAGATAATTTTTCTCCGCTCCTGGAAACATCGGCGCCGTGGCTTAGTTGGTTAAAGCGCCTGTCTAGTAAACAGGAGATCGTGAGTTCGAATCTCGCCGGGGCCTTGGATGATAATCATCTCGTCATATATTTTTTCACTTTTGATATTTATTCATCCCCCGTTTTATCATAGTTTTATCCGTTAAATTTGGAATCCTCCGGAGTTCTTGTCGTTTTTAGAAATCTGTGACAACACCATTGATAATAGATGGTCAACATAGTTTTTTTTGTTCATTTATTATACCGATTTTTCTTAATGCTAGATGGTTCCTTAACATTCTTGGCTCATCGTTTCTTATAATATTTAAGCAACATTTCAAGAAATATTTCATTGAAAAATATTTTAAATAATACATATCATCACATGAAAGAAATAAAGCGATACAATAAAACAAATAAATACTTGTATATTTTATCGGACACTCCCAAAAATACTGACGACCTCGCACTCCTAGTTTTAGACTAAGATTAGTTAAAAAATTGCATTTTTGAATTAATAATGCTGAAATATTGAAAATATTATCAATTACCTGGTCAAAATTTGTGCGTATACAAGTGTACACGCGGTAGAAGTTATACTTTTTTGTCATGATTGAGGTAATTGATATTTACATTTTGGTTAAAAATGTATATTTATGCAGTAATAGGATGTCTGGCCAGATAAAAAACATAATTAATAACACTTTAATGCAGTTGAATAATAATATTTATTCTTGATGCAATGCGTGATACAAATGTAACTTTTGATTTGTCATAGCTAAAATAAGAAGTACTCAGTCAATGCCATAATAAAAACTAAAATGAAGACAAAATTACGTATTAATGAAGCACAAAGTATTGAGTTGTATAAATCTACACCGATCATTGTCGATTTTTTTATTGAATTTAATGAAAGAAGTTTCATACTTGCAGAAATGTAACCTCAAATAAAATAAATCGTGAATGTACTGTTCATTACTAAGTCAAGTAAAGGAAAATAACCTTAAATACTCGTAAATGAACTAAAAGTAACCATGCAACGTAAAAATATACAACGCGCCACGTATACAATCGTTCAACTTCATGAATGAAATGAAATGAAATTAGACACAACAAGCCTTATCTCCCGTTCAACAACCAACTTTACCTTACCGTACCAATCGGCCTTACCAATCCTTATAACAATTTCCATCACTAATGTTACCAGATGGCTCAAATAATGATGAGGTATAAGAAGCAAAAAGCATAATAATAATTTTCTATTTAATGATGTCCACCACTATTTATATTATAAAGAAGTAAAGTTTGTTAGTTTGTATGTATGAGGTAATCTCCAAAACTACTCATCCGATTTCAAAAATTCTTTCACCAATATTTAGAATGGACTTTCAGTGTGAACACAGGCTTTATATTATCCCGTAAAAATAAAAGGACTTTTCGTGGTGACCTAGTTTAGAACTAAAGTCGACGAAAAAATAGTCTAGCGATGCGTTTTAAATACTTTCTATTGAGATGTTGTAGAACTTCTATAAAACAAAGTTATATAAAAATTTACGCGATTACATATATCTATATGTTAAGGTTAGTACACAAATTGATAAAATATGACTGAAAGTTACTGAAAATCTACGCGTGCGAAGCCACGCGGGCACAGCTTGTAAATAATAAAAGTACAACGTTTTTGACGGGTTACAGCTAGTATATCTACTAATTTTGAAGGATTGCGTAAAATAACATGTATGAAACGTATTAGTTATATTAATGTTATCAGTAACTAATAATGTTAACAATATAACGATATGTTTCGGGGCATGTTACTGAGGTTACTAAGTTTTGTCTTTGTGGTTCAAAGTTAAGCTTATTAGATAGCCGTTGGCTCTGAAATTTAGCCCAAGGCTTTTTGTCTAACCAACCGTGAGCAAGATTCCAAATTAAGTTAAACGTAATTTAATTAAAATATGGTTATGAAATAAAGCTACCTAATATATGTTTGTACATATTATTAATTTATTACTTATAATAGATATATAAAGACAATGGTGATCATATCACTCAGTTAAATTTTACTTCATAGAGATAGGCATGCCAATTCAAAGTATTTATTTATTTATTTATTTAATGTTTATGGAAGACCAACAGCACAAAAAAAAGCATAGAAAACATTGATACAATATAGATGGCCAATTACAGGTCTCCACATTTAGAAATATGTCAGTAATGATAAATATTTATGATATACTAAGGCATATTAATTATATAGAAAGAAAGAATAAAAAATTTAAACAAACAGAAACATGTCAGTAATGATAAATATTTATGATATACTAAGGCATATTAATTATATAGAAAGAAAGAATAAAAAATTTAAACAAAAGAAAAAGAAACTTAATTATTACGTGAAAAAAAATACAGCACTCAAAATTTTTCTTAATCTTGTGTGGCTGCACTCGAACAGATCAATATCCAATAATCTTATCAGTTTATTGAATGCGTCGCATACCCTCAAGAAATATGAATTCCGACGATAGTTGGATGAGGTAAAATCAATGTGAAAGACTGGGTTGTGTCTACGAGATCTACAGGGAACATGGAATTTTAGTCTATTTAATAGTTCAGGACAGTCGACGTTGCCTGATACAATTTTTAGTAGGTACATCAAATCACCTATTTCCCGACGTCTGTATAAAGGTAGGATGTGATATTTTTTGCATGAACTGTCATAATCGTCAGAAACGCAATTGAATTTAAAGTTGAGAAAGCGAATAATTTTTTTTTGAATTTGTTCCAAGCGATTTACATAGATCATATACTGGGGGTTCCATACTTGCGTTGCATACTCGAGTTTGCTTCTGACAAAAGTGCAGTAAAGTACTTTCAATGTCTTTACACACTTAAAATCTTTAGACATTCTCATGATGAAACCTAAAGCCCTATAAGCCTTACTTATAATAGAATCGATATGTTCATCGTATAATAATTTTCTATCATTGATCACCCCTAAATCTCTGATTGATGTAGCTGTTTCTAATTGTTCTCCTTTTAGTATATAGTTAAATGGTATTATATTCTTTTTGCGTGTGAAAACTACACAAGAACATTTTGAGGGATTCAAATCAAGTTTATTTAATTTACAATAATTATCTAACCGTAGCAAATCATCTTGTAGATTGAACGAATCGTAAATACTAGAAATTGGTTTAGAAATTTTCATATCGTCAGCAGAAATTAGGACATTAGGACATAGGACATAGGACATAGTGACGAAAGCAATCGTGAATATCGGAAATGAAGATTATAAACAACAATGGCCCCAGCAGTGATCCCTGAGGTACTCCGCTGGGAACTACAACCCAACTCGACATGTAATTGCTTACTACCACAGCCTGAGTTCTATTATCGATGTAATCTATATATTATCGATGTATCTGACTATAAATCGTATGTGTTATACAAAACCATTATTTTTTCATATCGTCTTCAATTGCGAATTTGTAATGAGCCAACTGAACGATATCGTTCAAACGAACGGGTCTTTAGGACCGTTCTTTTTGGTGAAAGAGATGCAGTGACACATTTCCTCTGACTGAACGGATCTTACCCATGTCTATTAAGAAGACGACATTTTATTTTTATCAAAAGATGCATGTTTCGTTATGCATCCATATAGGTCTTATTTATAGGTTTTAGAAGCGTTTAAAATGTTGCATTTTTTCATGATATTCGAGAATACAAACGTAACGAGACTCTATAAAAGACGTCAAAATTCATTACTACTTAATTACGTTTCGTAGGCAACATTTTAATATTGCCCGCATGTCACAGGTTTGCCGTCTATGGTTATATCATCCTCTGTAAGCACAAAGTGTGTGAGCTTATTAGGGAGGATTCGCACAGCTCCGAAACGTTATCATAAATAACTTGGAGAATTCCTACCTGTCTATGTTCCAAGATTTTCTTCCTGTTTTGGATTTCCTAAGGGAGACAGCTTTATTCTTTATTGAGCAAAATAAAACGCTTGAAAAATTTCCGTCAGCTGAAATATAAAAGATTGGATACGTCTTAAATTAGTTCGTAGTCCCGGCTTGGGAATAAAATATAAGAATAGCAATAATTTATACTTAGACCCGAATGCCTTTTGCCCTTCTCGCCTTTGTGTGCTCAACTTTCTTTGAGTTACGTGTTTCTTACTCCGTCATACGTGATTCTCACTTTATTATGTTAAACTTCTGTGCTGTCCTGAAACTTTATTCAACCTGACTGATTGTCTTGTTAATATTTTTTCATTATTCTTCTAGATACTAATTCTAATTCAATTAATTCTAATTAATTCTCCATGTAACAACGTCCTTCACTAATGTAATAATGTTCGTCATGCTAATACAAACGAATCACGATTTTGCGATTATTTTATTTACTGTGAAAGTAAAATTTTAATTCGCATTTTGTGAATAAGCAAATTAAATAGAATTACGGCAATAAGATATCATATATCATTTGAATTAACTAAAACCTGGTTTTGATAGGTTATAGAGTGTTATACATTATGTATCGGACACTTTTGAAAACCTTTTTTAAATAATTCATAACCTTATTGATTCTCCTGAAATCACCAGCTTGCTATCTTTCCACGTCCCACTCCGATCTACCAGACAGAGCTACCTCTTTTCTCTTTCAACTTATCATACCATCTCCCAATCCACACATATGCTCAGAGTATAATAATTAATTAATTACAGAATTCAATAGATATTTTTAATACTAACTATGAAGAGTATCGTCATATGGTGAGGCAGACACTAGAAACTCATCCCCCTCCCTGACTATGTACATTTTATACATTACGAACCCTTTTATGTTTATGTTAAAGATAAATTAGAAACAATCATTTAAATGAATCTGTAAGATTGTTTCATCTGTCATTCATATAAAATTGACTTATCTATAATTATGTCTTATCTGTGTCGTACTTTAATTGTGGGAGACATTTAACTATTTTTTCTGTATTTTGTCTTACCAAGCAATTATGTCTCACTGTCGGATGACCGAATAAAATAAAATAAAATAAAAATATATCAGTATTGTTACAAGTTTATATGATTAAATTTGTTAAATTTATTTCAATTTTATAAATTTTTATGCTACTCTCCAAGTATAAGAAAAAGTCTCCTCTTTAGAGAGGAAGGTCGTTTATAGGAAGATAAGAATACAAATTAAGTAATCATACATCGATTATATATTTTTAAGATCCTTTTTTTATTAAGAAACAATAAAACATTTAGATAAGCAAATAGTTTAAAAACAGCATGGCCAAGGAATAAAAATTATTTTTTCACTTATTTCCTTCAATATACGCATGAACGATTGGTGTAGCCACGTACGCGTGAAATCAAACCCATGAATACGTAACTGAAGGGAATTTCGGTTCGGAAATATTTTATTATAATTTTACTTTTTAAATTTATAATGAATTGAATGATTTCCTAAAGACTTGTGGAAAATCGGAAAAAAGTTTTCGGAAAAATTTCGTTTGGGGACTTCAAGTGAATAAGATTCAGAATTCAGACTCGCCAGGTTTAGTAAGTAGATTTAGGAAACCCGTATTTGTGTAACTGAACAAACAAACTTTCTGAATTATAATTAAAAGATTATACCTATATGAAAAGTAAGAAGCATATATGAAAAATTATATCATTTTATTTCTTCAAAATTGATACGCTCATATAAAAAGAATAATTATAGAGTCTGAAAAACATTTTTTCAATTAATTAAATAAATTTAAACAATCATCACATGCGAGTCTTTCCAATAAACATGATACTTTCCTCTCTTTCTCCGTTTCTTTGTCCCTCACGACACTTGACATTAACGTACATTTGTTTTATCGGTGGGTAGTGATGGTGGAATTCATAATTTTAAGCGGTTACTCAATAACCATTATTTGTATCGATGGTTTTATTATTAATGTGTGAAATTAACTCAACGTGTGTGCGCATTACAAAGTTAAATTTAGTTTAAATTAAAATATCAATTGTTATTTTAATTGTTATTTTTAATTAAAATATCAATTGTTAATTTAAATTAAAATATCAACGGTTGTTAACGGAGATTTACTGCTGCCTAGTGTACCGAAGGTTGCCGACGAATTTTTACAAAATTATTCTTATACTTTTGTATTAGTTTAATGTAACCTTGATGAAGAAACTACTATTGTTCTGAAACCATTTTGTGTTAAATAATATTATAAGTATAGAATTTTTTTAAATAGAGAAGCGTACCTACTCGGAATGCGTGTCATATCAATATTCGACTATTTTCAGTATAAGAAAAAGTATAAGTTGTAATGTAACTAAGTTGTGCTATGAAAAATAAAGCTGGTATGAATGTACGAGTTCGACATTCGAACCCATATCACTGGGTATTAGGCGAGTGTCTTAGAGACCAACAATCCACTGTAATAATAATCTAGTCAAAAATAACTTATAAGCTAGTCAATAAATAAGTAATATCCAAAAAATTATAAAATGTTTCAAATGCAGTCACCGACGATTACAAATTTAAAATTAACTAAGTTCTATATTTTATGTATCTATCCCTTCCGTAATCATGTTTCCTGTAAATTTATAGGCTGTTTCCTATAAAATTTTGAATTCAAAAGTAATTCTCGATGACTGTATTTTTTTTATATTGCTGCCTTTGCTTTCATACATTTGTTTTGTACTATATAGACATTGTATAAATTATTTACTATCTAATTCACGTCAAATATAATAAAAGATATAAAAATTCAAAAGCTTTAATATTCAGTATAGCGGTATTCGAAAATTTTTGTGAGCAAAAAGTTTTTTTGGCTTCCAATACACTTTTAATCATACTTTTTCGTTTAAAAATAATCGTAAAAGTCGTCTAAATGTAGCGATGTCATTCACCTGTATAACTCACAAAATCTCTCTTCCCCCTTTCCTTCTTATCTCCCTCCCGCCCCGCAACCAACCACCCTCGGCGAATACGTTCCCTTTCCACACTTCTTTGAGATTCGTGACAAATCCGCATTTTCATTTTGACCTTTGGTTTAAGAAATGTTAAAATTCTTAATTTAAAAATACTAGCGGCTAAACGGCCACCAGATATTAGTACCGATAATATTATTGACCGTGTAGAATTGAAAATTATTAATCAAATATTCCAATCGTTGGAATTATAGTCGTTATTTTCCAAATGAGTTGACAGCATAAACTTGATAACGACTTTAAAAATACAGTGATTTAAACCATAGTTTAAGCTTAACCCTCATAAACATATCCGATATTCTCGAAAAATACACTGATCCGATATCTTTCCTGAGTTTTCCAAAAAATATATTTAAAATTGACATTTCGTTTTTTAATGCGTTATGTCTGGAAAAACCCCATTATTTAATACGTTGTTTAACTTTTCAAAACAATAACAACCCAAAACATTCGGGCCCATTTTCGGTGAACTTCTACAATATCCATTCATTATTTTACCAAGCTTATATTAACTTCGCCTGTTTATCTGGACGGAATCTTATAATCTATATTACGCCCGCTTGCCAAAATCCAATCGAGCTGAAATTTTGCAAACAGACGTATTCTTAATTATAATATATTAATCAATCTGATTCACTAATTAATTAATCAATTAATCTATCTTAATTAATTAATAAAAGTTTTATATGGGAAATTAGTTAATGTGCTCACCAAAAGTTGGCGCTGGTTTCCTACAGAAGTGATTTTGTATGCTGGGTTATATTAAGTCTAAAAGTAGAAAATTATGTATATATTTAATAACATAAAAATTAAAAAAAAAAACGAAAAGTAAGAAATAAATTTTCCGCCAAAATTGTTTTCCTCCTCTCCAAATAAAAGCGTTGGCACTTTCCCTCAATCAACAACAGAATCATGTAATCTATATCAATATCGTAAGCTAAAATAGCTTCTACATATTGACCGCAACTCGTGTTTGTGTGTGTCTGCCATATGACATTATAATCAGCGCGTCATTTATTATCTAGTTTGAGTGTTTTTTTTAATTATTTCTGTTTATCTAATATGCTGTGACGTAATAAATGACATTTCTAATAAAAGCCCCAAAATTAAATATAGGACGTGGTATTTTCTGGACGGCTCTAAAAACTTGCTATATCCGTAGGCGAAACAAAACGTTGTTTTATGTCTAGTCAAGTCCGATATCTATGCTTTTATTACACGCTTATGATCTGTGGTTGCCTCGAATTTCTTTTTAAAATGGCGCGGTAGTTATAGGATGCTATAATTATTTTTCCTTCGACCTAGGCCCCTTCGGGTGGGTAATTGTGAAATATGGATTAATAGTTTGGAAACAGTAGTATCTTCAATTGAATATTTTGCAATGAAAATGTAGTTTATGCAAGGCCTCTGCATTTTATTTTGCTTTCGGATGTTCCCCGTCCCGATAGGGCAAGAGCCATCCATACACGAGGCAAAGTGGTGCTAATGGTCCAGAATAATGGAATTTTGAACTGAAGACTGGGCTGGTGTGATTCTCTTGTGAATCCATATATCTTTCTTACCAGTCTTTCCTCATTCATTCGCTCAACATGCCCAAACCACCTGAGCGTCCCTATTTTTATTCTATGTATTATGCTACGATCAGCTTTATATTCATTCCTAATATCTTCATTCTTTACTCTATCACACATGGATTTGCCACACATACGTCTAAGAGACCTCATCTCCACTGCATTCAATCTACTTTCGTTCCTCTTCTGCCAGCTCCAGGCTTCACTTCCATACATAAGTGTCGGTACCAGAACTCCATTATATGTACCCAATACTTTATACCTAAACATTATTAATATTACATATTTAACAAGTACACCTTAGTAATATTACAATTTGGTAATATTTATTAAATGTGTAATATTAATAATAATATAATAATAACGACTGAAGCTACCATTGTTTGAATTCTTACGCCACGATGATGACGGCACTAATAAGTCTGTATACATGTGTACGCAACCCTTTATGACCTGGGTAGGTAAGGTATAACGTTTTATGTGTTCTGTCCATAGATGTTTACGTAAGTTACCTAACTGTATTGGTTGGAAGGGTGGTTAGAAGGGCGGATACACAGATAAACAGAGACGCAGACTAATTAAATGGGTTGTGAAAATAGGAGATATTTATAGGAAAATCGATGTTCCGGTTACAGCGCCGTAGAAATTACCCTCGTACAATATTTATTACATCTCATTAATCGAGTTACTAACAATATTATGTTTATATTTCTTATTACTCACGATTTAATTATTTACAGCGGTCCAAATCTACGAAGTTCGGAATATTTGCAAAGAGTAAACGTAATAAATACTCGACTTGTATTCATTAGATTTACTAGGAACCCGCTAGTCTCCAGAATGGTAATTAATCAGTTTTATCAACAAAGATGTGAGTAGTCAAAAAATCAAAACCTTACCTAACGGCATGAAATTTTTAACATGAATAATATGAAATAAAAACTAATGGAAAAAGGAATTCAAATAACACGAAGTAGGTATATTAAACTTTTATATTTCACGAGTAATTTTAACTTTTAAAATTGATTTAAGTAATTTGAAACCAGACAATGGATTCAATTGCTTTTGAAACGCAATGGATTAAGGTTGATTATGAACTGCAAGGGACTAAATATATTTATTGCATTGTCAGAGATGTAGTGAAATAAAATTCTTAGCGTAAAATATTAATAAATATTTTTGAATCTTGTACGCCGACAATCAAATCAATAATTTTATTTTTGAAAAATACGGTGAGAATATAAGCAGTATATCTATATAGAAAACTTTTCAGCGAAATTAAACATTTCATGCATACTTAGTTAATTTCAATTACAAAAACATGCCTACATTAGTTAAAACACGTTGTTAGGGCAAAATATAATTTAATTGTGGTCGCCATGACAACTCGAGTATTAATTTGACGTAGTTCTAAGAAATTTATAAATAACATTTTTAGGGTTTTTTGGTTATATATTTGTTTGCATCTTGGGTTCTCTATATTTGTTTGTATTTGCCATAATATGATTGATTCACTCCTTCATTGACAGTGACATTTTTGTCACTGTCAATGAAATTTGGAGTGAGGCCACACACCAAATTTTATTTTATTATTTTAGTATCGTCAATCCCGTGAGAAGTGTCTGAAACTAAAGTACCTACTCATGAATTTTCATAATATACGCTCACATAACAGCACTATGGAGTAAATACAAAACACAGCGACAGCGATATTTGCCTTCACCCCCGGGAACTAATGCAATAAACACATCCCTCGCTGTTCACGAGTCGCACTAGTTACGATGTTTTCCACTATCACAGCTGGGATTATATGTACACATCATTTTTCTCTGGGTTTTTTATACGTATAATATTATAAAAGTTCCAGAGCAGACGACCTACGCATGACTACAACGTCAGCAATATAAACTCGGGATTTTAAAATCAAAAATATTTTAAAAGGGCCAAGTATCAACCACGGTACCTCATGTTAAGCAAGTGCTCTGCCATCTTATCTACCCTCCGAGTAAACTATGGTGCCAAATTGTCATACAAGTTCAAAATGCTGATTTATTTTGTGTTGGAATATATTTTTCAAAAGTTTTATTTGTAACATTTAAATAGTTGTTATTATTTTTCTTTTAAAATCCCGATAAACTTTATAACACGCAAATAGTAAAATTTTAACATATTTGTAACATCGCTCGGCAGAATGTGGTATCCCTGGTAAGTAAGTAAGTATTCCTGGCTCTCAGGCGGGAGACCATTGATCAGTTCCCCGCTAGGGAAGATTTTGTTTTTATTTTTAATATTCATGAAAAAAATATTTTACTGTGTGGGGAGACTGTCTAAATTGATATTCTTGTTAGTGCCAGAGAGAAAAAGGCCTACAGGATGATCCAGGAGTACCTACACAAAAATGCAACTGGAGAGAATGCGTGAAAAGATTGTAAACTACATAGAGCGGTAGAAGAGTGCTGTCCAAGTAATAGATCCCGAGATGTACATATTTTTTTATTTTATTATTTTTTTTTTTATTTATTTAACGCCCTTATGGGCTTTTACAATATACAGAATAATTTTTTTTTTAAATAACATAAGACAGTTAAAATAATAATACAGTTAAAATTTACAATAATAATAGTTAAAAGGTAATAATAATAATAATACAGAAAAACATAAGATAAAATAATAATATAGTTAAAGG
This sequence comes from Agrypnia vestita, assembly GCA_016648135.1. Taxonomy (NCBI): domain Eukaryota; kingdom Metazoa; phylum Arthropoda; class Insecta; order Trichoptera; family Phryganeidae; genus Agrypnia; species Agrypnia vestita. Next base: position 44,875 of record JADDOH010000771.1, on the reverse strand, counting down.
TACAAATAATAATAGTTAAAGGTAAAATAGAAAGATTTATTGTCCATTTGCATTTCGTTGGGATGTAAACAATTGTAACAACTTTGTCCTATAAACGGTTATACTATCAGCAAAAATGTCAGCCGCCTCTGCATGTTCATTCCCTAATGAGTGTAATCTGGGAATTACAGAGTTTGCTAATGCATTAGTTCTGACATTTCCACTATAATAGAACAATGCACTGTGTCTTGATGACCTCGATGGAGCATATAAGTCGATCAGACTAATAATCTGGGGGCAATCAATCAAACTATTTACGATCCTATAAAGAAATATTAGGTCTGTTACAGTACGTCTCACAGACAAGTTTAAAAGTTGTAAATAACTAAGGAGATATTCATAATTGATATCTTCCAAGCGTATATTTAATTTGTAATTAATAAATCTTAAAAATTTTTTTGGACTCGTTCAATTGCCGTTGAATGATTAACATAGTGAGGCGACCAAATGATCGAGTTATATTCAACCTGAGGTCTGACAAGAGAAGTGTAGAGGACTTTATAAGTGCGCAGGTCTGTAAAGTTTTGTGCAGTTCTTAAAACAAATCCCAACATTTTGAGACCTTTATTAGTTATCAAGTCAATGTGGGGAATGAATGATAATTTAGCATCAAAAATTACTCCCAGATCACTTATCTCCTCAACTGATACAAGGTTTACATCATTAATTTTGTAGGTGAATTTAATAGGAATCTTTTTTTTGTAAAAGTAATAGATTGGCACTTGGAGATATTTAGATAAAGTTGATTGTTGGTACACCATTTGAACAGGGAATCCAAATTTGTTTGTAGTTTGATACAATCGGACATACTTTTCACTGATATAAATATGTTCAAGTCATCGGCAAATATCAGAAATTGTACATCATCAAAAATGTCAGCAATGTCATTTATAAAAAGGATGAACAGGATTGGTCCGAGGTGTGAACCCTGCGGGACTCCACTCAAAGCAATGAATCTTCTGATAATGAAGAGTTAATCTTTACCGAAAGGCTTCTATTGCATAGATAGCTACCTAACCATTGTAATAATTTACCATGAATGCCCAATCTTTGGAGTTTATCCATCAATATAAGATATGATACTTTGTCAAATGCTTTAGAGAAATCTGTATAGATTGAGTCTACCTGGTTTCCCATTCCCAGTTCATTGGATATGTAATTTTCATACAGTAATAAATTAGTAGCTGTTGACCTACCTGAGAAAAAACCATGTTGAAAAGGTGATATTACGGGTTTCATTTGGTACAATATCTTATTCAGTAAGAGTTTTTCAAAGAGTTTTGGTATTGATGATTGAATACAAATAGGTCTATAGTTTTTGATATCACTTTTAACACCCTTTTTGAAAATTGGCATCAGGAAGCTACTTTTCCAGACATCAGGATAGCAGCCTGTACTCAAAGATAAGTTAAATAAGAGATATAACGGATAGGAGAGATGATCGACACAATTTATCAGGAATATTGGTGGTATCCTGTCTGGTCCAGCGCTTTTATTGTGATCCAGTTGTTTAATTAGAGTTAAAATCTCACCTTGATTAATATGGACATTAGATATATTTATTTGATCGGAAACCTCAACGTTCGGTATATAATTATCAGACACAGAGGCACTATCGTATACGCTTTTAAAGAAATCTGCGAACATGTTTGTTATTTCATTTATGTTGTTTCCTACGACATTATTGAGGAACATTGGATTTGATATATCAGTATCATTTTTTCTCAATGAATCTGTGTATTTCCAAAAATTTTTTGTGTTGTTTTGTATATTTTTCTCAATATTATTTACATAGTTATTGAAACACAGTTTTGAGAGAGCGGTACATTGCTTCCTCAATCTAGTAAATTCAGTGTAATCGCACAACTTTCTTTGTATATTTTGTGGGCAGATTTTTTAAGATTTGTCGAATTAATTAGCTCATAATTAAACCATTTAGGGTATTTTGATTTAAATTGCTTGCTTCTAAGAACAAATTTTTCTATAATTTGATAAATTGACTTGTAAAATTGGTCAGCTGCGTTATTGACGTTTCCATTGGACAAGTTATTCCAGTCGATATCATCGTTTTGGAGGAATGACCAATCAATGTTTGAAAGATGAGTGTTGATACTCACATAATCTGCTTTACGAAAATTGAAAGATGTTTCTTCCTGGTTTGTGGGGGTAGCATTATGATTTGGGACACCTTCTCTATGAACAAATAATGGAAATTCTAATGGCGGGTGATGGGGGTCTGTTTGATGTTTGAAGAAGTGAGTCACCTGATATTTCTACAGACAATTTTGAATCACTGGAGAATACTAGATCCAGTAAGCGATGATTGACATTGTATATTGAGTTCACTTGAGTTAGTGCCAAGAAAGAGGACATGTCTAAAATTTCACGGGCGCTGTCTGACATAAGTGTATTGGTATAATTTTCGTCATTCGTATCCCACTTAATATTTGGTAAATTGTAGTCACCAGTTAAAATGTAAACTGCTTCAGGATATTTTGTCCTTATAATTTCGACATCTTCCACATGATTCTTGTATACTTGTACATCGGATGAAGGAGGAATGTAAACACAGCCGATGACAATTTTGCAGTGTGAAGTTTTAATCAGGACGAAGACTTGTTCTATATTATTGGTTTTTGTAGGAATCTTAGATGATATGATTTTATTTGCTACAGTTATTAGTACACCACTTCCTCTTGATTTATGGCTAGTATCTTGGTTTCTATCGCATCTATAGATATTGTGATTTAAAAATCCAAGTTCTTCTGTTTTTATTTGTTGGTCAAGCCAGGTTTCTGTCAGGAGGAAAACATCGAAAAAAAGAAGAGGAAAGGTAGTTTTTAGTTCTTTAAGTTTGGTTTTCATTCCGCGTACATTCTGGTAATAGAATTTAATTGACTTTAGTTTTTTGGGTGATGTTTAAATATTTTAGGTTTGCCATCAATATATTTAATAGAAAGTTTTGTGATCTGGTTGCGGTTTCTTGACGAAGTGCAGAAATTTGCTTTCGTTGTAATATTGTTGTCATTAAATATCTTTATACTGCTATCTGAAATTAGTCTCTTATTTTTTAAGATAGATATAGCCTGTTCTGAATTGTTTAATATAACTTTGAGTGGTCTAGATTTGTTTGGTTTTGGCGCACCAATCCGAAATATTTTAATTTCATCTTCGGTAACAGTATTGTTGATTTTGCTCAGAACGCTGAATACCTTGGCAGCGCCCTCATTCATTTTATGGATTTGAGTTTCGGCTTGACTTTCTTCAACATTTACCATAATTATGTTTTTTGATCTGGTTTTTCTTTCTTCAATTTCATCAATTGTATCACATATATCGAGATTTGTATTACTAGTTGTAGATTGATTATGGACCATAGATTTGTAAGCGGAGAGTTCACCTTCCATGGCAGCCATCTTAACCGCCATGTGACCAATGGCTCCAAGCAGTTCAGTTGTTTTTGGCATAACTTTTGCTATTTGTTCTTTTGTAAATTTGTTACCAAAGTCAATGAGTATTTGTGCAATGGAATTTACAGCATCCTTCGCTTTTAAGATGAAATCTTGCGAATTTTCTAGTTTATCCATTTTTTAATAATATATATTTATGTATGGGTGATAACCCTGATTTTTAGCATACACTAGTGACGTTTTGTGGAATACCTGCTTGCACTGACAACAATAACTATACACTGAGTTTATTTGACTTTTTACTGTGAAATGTGAAGTTTATAATTAGTTTTATTCACTTTCATTTTAAGATATGGCAGTGAACTACCGAATTACACAGGACTCCACTGATCTAATTGGTATTTTGGTTGTTTGACACATGAATGTTTAGGAACACTTAAATGACAACTGACAGGTTTAGTCTTATGAAGCGTTATATATGTCCGAGATATAACGCGGTTTTCATTGCGATATTTATAAATAATTATAACTAATTTTAATGAATCTCTTGACCTCATGAGTCCATCTAGAGTTCGAACTCAAATGTATTCAACACCAAACTCGCGACTTACATTTCTTCAATTCATTTAATCATTTCTATACAATAAGATCTGCATTAAGACACGCGTCCCACACTAATTGCTTTTATTAACAGTCAACAAAATATTTCTAAATGATGTTATTGAACCATTATTTCAGGTCTGAACTGTTTATCCCACAGATATCGTGGGATTACAGATCACTTCTTCTTCTTTTGGTGTCATGTCAGGTCCCCCCAACGTTGACTATCACCCGAGAGAAAGCGTCCCTGTCCTGGGCAGCACGAAACAGCTCTCCAACACTTCTTATGCCCGTCCAGTCGCGTATATTGCGGAGCCAGGAAATTTGTCTCCTTCCAACACCTCTACGACCCACTAGCCGACGATTTTTTTGACTCTTTTTTCCTTTTCATGCATCTTAGATTGAAAATCTCTTTATTCCCTCTGATTGTAAATTACTATATAACCAACGAAACACGTTAGAAAGTTGTTATTACTCTTAAACTTCTTTTCACCGTAATTATTTAAAACTTTAAATAATCATTAATTATTTATTTGGTAAACCTGCACACAACGAATTCATTTTCACAATTGACGGGGAAATCTTAAATTTTCTTTGAAAAGAACTCCACATAGGAAAACGTCCACACAACAACTACTGACCCGCAACCCATCAACCCAACCCATATGAAAATATTCAGATACTCAACTCAGTCATAACTTTTTATGTGTGTCAGTGTAAACCAGGGGCGTGTAGTGGGAACATCGCAGCATGACTTTTACGTAACCAATTAATTGGAAAAAAAATCGTAATACAACATATATTTTGTAATATTTCTATCACAATTGTGATCACAGTATTCGTATTTTGATATATCATAAAAATCTGTAGCATAAATATTTCTATTTTTTTCCAAAATATTAGGTCCTTACATATGAAATTGATGTTTTGCCGTACTGGCAAATTTGATCTCAAATATCTTCTCTTTGGTTAGGAATTCCAAATCCAAATTTATACAGCTATTTACTCATGTATTTGTGTTTTGAAAATTATAATTCATTTGTTTTTTCCTCAATTGTTTTTTTCTTTGCGTCACTCAGTTTACAAAATGAAAAACTTGAAATATCGCGTTATTTATGAGTACGAGTTCCACCGTGGCACCAGTGCTGCAGAAACGGCTCGAAGGATTAATGATGTGTATGGCGACGGTGCCGCAAAAGAAAACACAGTGCGTTTTTGGTTCCAACGTTTTCGTTCTGGAAATTTCGACCTGCAGAACAAGCCCCGTGGACGGCCGGAGACCAAAGTTGATAATGAAGAATTGAAGGCTATTGTGGAAGCGGATCCATCGCAAACCACATTCGAGTTAGCTGCAGGCTGCGGTGTTAGTGATAAAACTGTTTTAATCCACTTGAAGCCAATTGGTAAGGTGAAAAAGCTTGAAAGGTGGGTACCTCACGAATTGAGTGAAGCAAATCAACAAACGCGCGTTGACTGCTGCGTTGCATTACTCAACCAGCACAATAATGAAGGGATTTTAAATCTTAAATCTGGCCATATGATGACGGCAGATGTCTATTGTCAGCAACTGCAAACCATGATGGAAAAGCTAGCTGCTAAACAACCGAGGCTGGTTAATCGCTCTAGGCCACTGCTGCTTCATGATAACGCTAGACCACACACTGCACAACAGACGGCTACCAAATTAGAGGAGCTTCAATTGGAATGTCTAAGACATCCACCGTACTCTCCGGACCTTGCCCCAACAGATTACCATTTTTTTCGAAATTTGGATAACTTCTTGTAAAGGAAAAATTCAACTCCGATGGGGCAGTCCAAACCGCCTTCAAAGATTTTATTGATTCCCGTCCGAATGGTTTTTTTAGTAAAGGGATCGATGAACTACCTATGAGATGGCAAAAGTGCATAGATAGCAATGGTACATACTTTGATTAAATAAAAATATTATAATAAAAAAAAATCGGCTTTATGTTCCTCCCATACTAAACGCCAATTTCATATGTAAGGACCTAATATACCTTTACAAAAAAGTCATGCTTCAATGTTCCCACTGCACGCGCCTGGTAAACGTATATATGAGTGTGTGTATGTTTATGTAGATGTATGCGTACAAGTGTATATTTTGCTTTCTTTTTTTCTCTCTCTCTTATATCAATTAGTTCAGTCACAATAATAAATAAAACTCAAAATATTTGGCAGACTTGGTAGAGACGCTGATGGTCACCAATTTGGAGCGTAAGGAAGAAGTCGACACCACTTCTACGGAATCTTCCAGTGCTCGTGTAGCAAGCAGCCAACAAGGCACAAGGTATGTAGTAATAATAGATAGTCACACACACAAACGATAGTTGGGTATATTAACTTCAATTTGTTTCGATTGATTTGAGATTAACAGGGTGCGATTACAATATAAATGTTACGATGAGTTGAGGTTACAAAGCGATACGCGTATAACGGTTCTACTGCCAATGAAGGAATGGCTCTTGAATACGGGAGGAAGGCACACGCTCTGCTCCTATCGCTCTTCGCGTCATCATAAATTGATAACTAATATACTGTCACCTGTGTCAGAGTGGCCGATTACGTATGTATTCATAAATGTGAACGTATAGTCATAGTTATGTGTATTTTTATAATCAAGCTTGAAATGATAATAAATCCATTTATTCTATCCGTTTCTTATTTATATGTTTATCATTTGGAAATATTAATTTCCACATATTTACTGGGAAGAATGCTGGAACAAAATAGTCTCTCTATTATTTGGTCAACACATCAATTTGCTTAACTTAGCCATGCTTAGGCTGTCGATTAAGTAGACAATTTTGAAGATACGACCTGCATATCTGGATTAAAGATCACGCGTAAAATGATCAAATTTGTAGTAGATAATAAAACAATATAGCAAGTAATGCTATTTAAAATTACTTGGGCGTTGAAATATCAAGCAGTAGTGACCTTTATGAAGAAGTTAGAGAACTAGCAAATAAAGCTGGGATGCTTGAGAACAGCTGTGTGGAGAAACAAACACATGTTGATCGAGAGTAAACTGAGAAAATATATAAAACCTGTGTAAGACTCTTCGTGACATATGAAACTCCCAAATTCGGAAGATCTGCTATATCGAAGAAGAAGATACCGGAGAAATCACGTGCACAGAGCGGATTCGACAAAAGTGGTAAGAATAGCGAGGAACAAGATATTTGCAGGCTACAGTAGACCTTCAGGAAGATCACCAAAACGATGGAGGGACAGCAGGTCATCCATATCCTAGGAGTAAGAGCCGAGAATCATCAGAACATAGTCCTAATGCAAGCAGAATAAGAAGAAAAGCGTAAAAGCATTTTGGTGAAAGGTTAATGTCCCACCATTTTTACCGTTTGGCCGGCGCCACACTGAGCGCTTTGACGTCGCGTGTCACATACAATATTCCGCGGTGGATTCAGTCTGCAACAAACACACATGCGTACGCAGTGTGGACGATCCGTCGAATAGGGCATGTTGCATTTAAAAACGTGAGACGCGACGTCGCTGATTTTACGTTGACGGACGATCCGCGGGCGGAGAACCGAACAGACGCCGAAGCGAGCGTTCCGCCAGCGGATCGACCGATGATCCGCTCAGTGTGTTCGATAAGCGCATATTGTATGGAAAGAAATGTAGCGGCGTTTCGCAACGTCAAAGACGCGGCGGAAGATAGGCTCAGTGTACCGCCGGTCTTTATCCCAACTATGGCAACAGTGTACTTTTCAAATGATATCATCTTCTTCAAGTGCTTGTCCAGATATTGGTCATTAGCGATTATAATTTTGTGATTTTAGTGATGATTTTGATGATGAATTATTAGTGATTTTAACGATAAAGTAAATATCGCAATTTTGTTAAAAATAATACATATTATACATGATTTACTCTTATTCTTTATTATCGGGCTATCACTCGAACCCACTATCACACCCGAACGCGAAGCGAACCCGCAGAATGTCCATCTAAACGCACCTTTCGCATGAATAGAAATATTTTTTCCAATACTATTTTGCGTTATGTTTACCAATACTATTTTTCGTCTTTAGCTCTATACGGCGATCCCGATGGTATAAGTGTATATTTGATCTCGGATCATCGCAACCCAAATTCTCATCGAATTCCAAAAATATATTTCAAGCGAAAATTCTTTGCAGGCACCTAGGTATAAAATGCCTATACATCAAAAATTCTTTCCCTCGTGAAAGTTCTAACATTCAGTCGTATAACTTTGCTCCCACACATATACCGCTCTAGGTTAGGTGCTTATCCTGGGCGATATCGATTGGAGTGCGTTACGCATTGTCATCACGAGATCAACAATGCCGTTCTTTTGATTTCGTCGAATTGAACGATAATAACTAAAAAAAATATTTCATTTAAATTAATTAATGTAAAAATAAGGAATTTAACTTAGTGTACTACCTCCTTGCACCTACTTACTTTATCTAATTACACCTACATAAAAAAATATTATTTAATCATCTATATTATTTTATTTCTCAGATGTCTAAAAGATGAAGTACTTACTCAATTTATTATCAAACATAATAATTTCTTTGTCTGTCCGTCTGTCTGTCTGTCCCCGTAATTTCGTGTAACGTCCGTAATTAATAACAGAGATGGGGCTTGAACCCGGGCCAGCAAACCCGAAGGCGGCAACGATAGCAATGTTGCTACCGCTGTCTCTCCACGGACCACCAAAAAGATACTAGTGCTTATATATACTAGGCTTAGCAAAGACGCGAACCAATATTCTGTCATTTCTATAGGTAACAGCTAGTAAGTAATTAATTGGTTTATGCAAAATATTAATAATAATAAAATTGTATCACATTCAAATTGTTATTTGTCAATCATACACTATTATTTTACGTTATTTTGTTCAAGGACTACAAGCTCAATTACTAAATACAAATATCTAACAAAAATAATTATCCATGTTACAATGTCCGTCACTAAAGTTTCCAGATGACGCAAACAATGAGGTATAAAATAATGAGAAGTAAAATGTTTAAAAAATACATAATTATCTGTGTACCAATATGAGTAACTAACGCTACCAAGACGCTTCGCTAAGCTAGTTTGTACTGTTTTCACGGCTTCAACTCGCATCCCGAATGTAGTAAAATATATTAAATCTAGTGTGTATAGTAAAAGCAAATCATTTTTGACGGGTTATAGCTAGTCTTAGATTTTATTTGTTCACTAGAGGACAAATCGCCCAACATTCCACGCGGCATGACGCATCAACATCTACCCTCATGTTTCGGGGACAATGTCGCGGTCATTTGACGTGTACACACCGGGACTCACATATCACTTGTCGTGGAAATGTCGCCCAAAAGGGTTATGATGAATAGTGCTGCGTATCTATTTATTCTAACGAGTTTATCGAAACGTAAGAGCAGAAAAAGGTGGTGGGTGCGAAAGTATTTACTGCAAAGGAAAAGAAGAAAGGATATTCTATGCGATCTCCTAATGTTTGACGAATCATTTTTCAATTTCATTCGAATGATAACAATTAATTTTGAACATGTATTACAAATGATCGGGTCTTCCATAGCCAAGCAAGACACAATATTACGGAACGCTGTTTTATATCACATCATATAGCATATGTAACTGTAGCGCATGCATTTCAGCTTGTCAACATACCAGGTGGTATTGACGCGCGGTACGATGTCCCCGCGCGCTCGCTCGGGTACCGTGCGCATGACAACGTTGCCGCGGCACGCAGAAATGCCGCGCTCTGTTGCGCGCGACGTCGCGGAACAGTTCGTGGATCCAGCGATCAATGGCCTACGGAACTGCCTGTATAACATACATACATGCTTTCTACTTCTGTAGATTACTGTACAAAACTATCTATAGCCTCGAAGTGCAATATATACGATTGTCAACAGTCTGTTCCAATATTTAGTCATTACATTTGGAAAGTCGTAATCGGCACGATTAACGCAATAAAATGTTATCTTTTGTTTTTGGGCCTCATGTCATTCGGTAAGCAAGCCGCCCGATTATGTAGAACAGGTTATCGGAAGCCAAGCCGATAAGAAGAAATGTGCACAACTAAAATACACATATGTAAAAAGTCGAAGCACTGTGGTTGACACATGACGACATCTTTGGAGAAGCCATCTAACTTTCGCTGTAACTACCGGCGCGCCTGTCAACGTCACCAAGTGCACGGCCGCGCGCACTTCCGGCCAGGCTAAATAATCTTCGTTATTACTCACAAGATACTGTGATCTTAGCGAAATAAGGAAGAAGTATTGAAAAATGCGAGATAAAATTATTCGCAGACGATAAATTAATATGTATTTATTGTGTGTGTGTGTGTGTGTGTGTGTGTGTGTTCGAAATCAAGGAATCTTTCGTATATATCAATGGTCTATGCTAGAGACATATATTGTTTTTTTTGCATCAACTGGTTAGTATACATAAATTTCGCAACGATATCTTTATATTTTATAAAAATAACATTGATGAATGTGTATATAAAATTCAGAATGAACTAGAACTCATAGATATACGGTTTAAATGTAAAAAAGTAAATTATTCGTCTTCAAAAGCAAATTCTTGATTATATGTAAAGAAAATAGTAATACTAAATTATTCATTGAGCATAATGAAAATATCGAATAAAATCAAATATTTAGTACTAACGATTGACAACAAACTGAAATTCGACAAACATATTTTAATGATTTCAAGTTGTTTTCTTAAGCAGAATAATAAAGTAACTTAACCTAAAAATCTTGAAATCACATGTTTGAAATTTGAAATCTTCAGTTTCAATGTCACTCCGGATGTTTAAAAATATTATTTTTGAAAAATGAAACTGAGTTGAAACTGAAAAGTAAAAATTTTAAAAAAATCAAGACAGAGACATGAGTATTTTAATATTTAATAGATATACAAGAAGGAGCTATATATATAAATATACTAAAGCAGCAAGTAAATAACATTAACCAATAAAATATACAAAATGTCGTACTCTTAACTTAGAAGGTCGAAAACTGATTAGTTCCATCATTGTGTATGAATAATGATATGAAATGTAATTTTGAGGTAAACACTTACCCTACTAGAAGTCGGTGGGAATTTAGACTTCTACAAACAAAGCTGGCAGGAACGCAGAATAGTATCTACTCTAAAAGTTTCAAATTGTTTAATGAACTGCCGGAAAATGCGAAGTAAGTAACTAGTCTTACTAAGTATCGTAGGTTTATTGCACAATATGTATATGATCTGTAATCTTATGTTATTTTATGTACTTACTTTCTTAATGTAATTTTATACAACTAAAATATACTACTACTAATACTAATACAAAATACTTATTTACAAGTATGGTCTTTAAATAAACACAAAATAAGACAAAATACATTACCATCGAAAAATGAAACATAATTAATTTTGGCGGAATTTTCATAAACGGAATAGTACTAGAAAAAATAGAAAGAGTATTCTACCTACATAAGATGCAGATTAAATGAAGACTGGGAACCATTCTATGGAAATTAAATGTCGTGTTAAGTATGTCCGACATCCGCTTTTTGCGTAAAAAAACGATACACATACGGAATAGATGAGGATCTACAGACAACTTCTAAAAATAAACTGGATTGATAGTAATGATGCTGTAGTTTTAATGCAAAAGGAAAAAATCCTTAAAAAAATGATACTAAAAGGCCATTTCATGAGAAATCCAGAAGTATATCAGATCCTGCCTCTCAGAAATCAATTCAAATTTTACAGCAAAAGAGGCCCAGGAAGACGTCGAACATTCTGGCTGAAGTAACTATGGTTCTAATAGCTGAGAAGTCCAATGATATGATCGTATTTTAGGGTAGGAGAGTACTATTGTTTTTAAGTATAGAAAATGACAGCACTATCACTAAGACGCTTGTGTGGAAAATCTTTAGTCGATAGAGTGAGGAATGAACAAATTAGAAGTGAATGCTGGCTGTAGTGTGGTAGATAGAATAAAGAAAGGAGTGCTGAGATGGTTTGGTCATGTGGAACGTATGAACGAGGAAAGGATGGTTAAGAAAATATATGAGGCGAATGTTGAAGGCAACAGGAATAGAGGGCGTCCGCGAAAGACCTGGCACGATCAGGTTTTACAAGTATTTGAGGATGGCCCTGTTAAAAGCCGCAACAATCGTAGAACGTGTATGAGAAGATGTATGAATGTGGCCGAAGCAAAAGTGGTGTGCCAGGATAGAAGAGTGTGGCGTTCAATCCTCTCTGCCTACCCCTGCAGGGAAACGGCGTGATGGTTAGTTAGTTAGTTAGTTAAAATAACAGCCATTGTATATACCACTCCGGCCGATAATAAAAACATTTTGGTCATATCATGAGATATCCAAAAAAATATCAGATGCTACATCTCATCGATCAATGCAAATTGAGAGGCCCAGGAAGACGACGGACATCCCGGTAGAAGAAACTGCCCGGATGTCCGACGTCCACATGATATGATCGTTTTTAAGGGAGCAGAGTAATTTTGTTTTCAAGTATGGCCGATGACAACCCCTGTAGATATCACTCAATAACACTCTACACTACTATTTCAGTTGAGATCAATTTTAATTTAAATAAAGCTGAAGAAAAATTTAAATATCGTGGTATTCTCGAAAGTTGAAAATTAATTTTATAAATATTTTTAAATTAATAAAATGTCAGGACAAGCGACGCAATTATTAGAAAGAAAAAGAATGTTCACAGCCAGTATCTCGGAATATCTTCGTTGTTCCATGAACAAGGACCAGGATTCTCTCAAATGTTTTTGATACGTTTTTTTTTTTCATCGTCATTCTACCGAATGACAGTAGACTTTAATGCTTTCTGAAAGAACAACAACCTTAAACAAAACAGGCTTCTCGTTAATCATTTTGCAATGAAATATTATAATATTTAGCGGAGATAAGCTTCTCTCTGATTTTCCACATCGAAAGGAAAACTTACAATGATGAGCGATATTTGAATTACTTGTCTTTTTTTAAACTCATTTAATATTTTTGAAGAAAATTATTACGAAGACGTTTGAGTATGTATACATTTAATTGACAGTGAAAGTACGTATTTCGTTTATATTTTAGTATTACACCAGTCGTACACAGGTGAAAAATCAAGAGGCAAATAATAATTAATAACGTCCCTTGAGTGTAACGAGAGGCGCGCTGATTTACCTGTCATACACACAAATACACACAAATACACACACTCACACAAACTCACTATTGGACATGTTTTTTCTTATTTTTTATCAATTGTATATATGTGTTTTCTTGTAATTGGCCCAAAACTCTGTACATCAATTATTGTTTTTTTCAAGATTGATTAATTATATGGCTGTAAGAAAACCAATAAATGAAAATAAAATAAAATAAAATACTCGGACACCCGGGCCTCATTAGCGGCTGGTTATCATCAATGTTGTTGTTGTAATTCCAGCCTAATTCCAGTTACGGACAGACATATACTCAAAATTAGGTTAATGATTAATGATATACTTCGTAAGGAAGTCAATCTTTATTACATTTATATTATCCTTCTTTCACTGTGTCTTGTATTTTTATATTTTAGAAGTCATAATTTTTAATATAAAATGATACAAATATGACTATTCTTTCTGCTTTTCACTACTACATATATAGAACTATATTTGACTAATTATTTATCAAATAGCTTTATTATTTTAATCATTTTGAATGATTAAAAAATTTCCTTCCTTATTATTATGTGGGGTATAAAAGCAATATCCCAAAAATTAAAAAAATATTTTGAATACAGTCTCAAAAATAGTTTCCTGTAAAGTTTTAGGCTTTTTTTTCAATAAAATCTTGAATTCAGTATATTATAAATTAGTAATCCTCGATGACTGCGTTAAAGTGTTTCAGAATAAAAAAGCCAGAGAAAAGGTACCTACAAAAATGTATTAAATGCAACAATTACAAAATCTTACCATTTTAAAAATCCTTGATTTTTTAGATTTATTATTTCTATTCGGGATATTCTGGAAAAATTACTACTAAAGAAACATTTGGTCAAATTATCAATAATTTTAACATTTTTACATCTATTGGCATCTCTTGGAATTTTCTCTCGCTTTTGGCAGATGTTTGATTTGACATAATATTTGACATTTTTGTAGTTTAAAGTCTTACACTGAAATAAATGTTTGAAGAGATATAGGAAACTCTGTTGGCAGAAAGTGGGCAGCCGAGTCTAAAAGTGGACAGCGGGATGTTTTAGGTTTTATATGCTTTTTTGTAAGGGTGCGAATTTTTCAGCATATTCTAGTACATCTTTCATTGGATTCAGTAACATATTGTAATGAGGCTAAAAAGAATTACGCACTCATATCAAGTGACAATTGTTTGAAATGATCACAATACTAATGAAGATTCCAGAACGACCTAGCATACTCTACGGCTTACGAGAAACATCTCCAAAAGTCTGGAAAACGCGAGGAACTTCTCGAAAACGCGGGAAACGTCTCAAAATTTTGATATCAGAGCATTAGCGAATATAGTCAGAATTATTTTGGGCGCGCGCGTCTGACAGCGATAACAGAAGCGAAGGTAGCCGCGAGTCGCGAGTTGCCAGGACAGCCAGGCGGGCCGTAATTCGACAGCGAAGATTCCAGAAAGTTCTTACGTAGCGAGATAAACCGAAGCGAAATTAATAAGTGCGGAAATCGGATGGAATATTCTAGTGAATAGTGAATAAAGTGTCAAAGCGAATCTAAATTGTCTATTTACGGGTGATAAATTTGCGAAATATTTTAATTTAATGCATAGCGTTACATTTAATAGTGATAAGTGACTTTGTACATTAGTTTAATTAATTAATCGGTATTCAATAAGTTCTGTATTAAATCCCAGCGTTTTCTTTGATTCCTCCTGCAGCCACGACACGTGACAATACTAAACCCAAACATTGGCAAAGTTGAGTTGATGGTGATGGTCACTATTGTGGCGAAAAATAGGTATGATCTCACAAAATCTTCTGGTGTACAATGTATGTGATGCCATGTATGTAAAATAGATTGTCACGGTTGGTATATTCTGGCTTGTTTCGGATGCGATCCGGTGCCAAGCGAAGAAGGAATGGGCAGAATTCTTCGCTGCCTTATTTACTTCTGATTAGTCGATCCGCTCCCGTCTTAGGGCCCGTTCACCATATTGATCCCCGATCACCACGCAACTTTTCTCTGTTTCAACCTGAATCCGAGCCATAAATAATCTAGCATTATTGAAGATAAAATAATTAATATCAATATTTAAAAAATGATAGCAAACTCCAATCAGTAAATTGGTGGAATGCATGAGCATACTCAAATATTAGTTTTTTTTTCGTTTGGTAAAAATAATTATTTGGAGTCATGTAATTTAAATATAAAAGTCAAAAGTCACTCCAAAATGAAAAGCATTTTGGAACCGATCATTACTATTGCAGGTGCTTGATCGGTCCGACTTACCTAGCTTTACTTAAAAAAGTACTTTTATATGAATATTAACCAATTTCATTTCAACTAGAACTTACTTAGAAATAATTTAAAAGTGGGTTCCTTAATTGAAAAATAGCGAAGAATTTTTTAAAATAAAACAACACTGCTTAAGAGCTTAGAGAATTAATATAAAAGAATAATAATTAATATGTTTTAAGTACGTCGATAATCTCGTTAAATCCGCTTAAAATATCTAAGATATATCGAACTTTCCTTTATAGCCTATAAATAAATATTGTGCAAACACGGTTACATCCGATTGAAAATCCAATCAGCCGGATCCATATCAGGAAAAGTATTATCCAACACCGGGTAGTCGGACGAGCAGACGCTATTTCCTCTAAGGGTAGCTACCCCGACAGCCTGGCGACTCGATACCGCTCACCGCTCGCCCCAGTAGACATTGTTCGCGACAGACAAACGGCTCTTGCAACTTCCTAAACTTTTAAATTTCAAACGCCGGTCTGTACGGTGGTTTCATGATCTCTACGTCGCTGTGTGTGTGTGTGATTCTTAAAATAATATTGTGGGGAAAAAAATATTTTTCGTGAACGTCATAAGAATTATTCTATATGACATATGTATCCAATGATCACAAACTGCGACTACTAACTAACTAAAAGTTTCCCAGCTGGGGTCGGCGGAAGATAACATCATGCTCTTCTATCCTGGCACACCACTTTTGTTTCGACCACATTTAGGGTACGAAGATGCCTCACTGCGATACCTCGCGGTTGCAATTTCAGCTCGCTACCTCGATGTCGATACTTGCTGTTTGCATGGATGGCGATGCGAACATGTCGGTTCAGTCGCACCTCGATGTTGATACTCGCTAAAACGCGAAAACGATTCGTAACAAAAGCCGATTATTTTGCAGCTAATCCGTTGAGTTAAAACTAGAGAAATGTAATTCATATGTAAACATTTAAGTAAGTACATAAACATTTTATTGACTTCTTTGTATTTTTCACTAAAATACCTAGATACTTATAATTTTAACCAAATCACAAAGCGAATGGTGGTGGGTATATTGTATGTTTGTAGGTATTAAAGTACAAACATTAAACTACAATTTTGATCAAGTAAAAAATACAGCTTTCAATTAACACCTACCTATCAATAATTCAATTCACACAATCAAACAATCGAACGGAAGTGGCACTATGTAGAATCACCAAATAAAAACAATAAACTGATGGAAGGTAATGTTTATTACTCCCTTTATATTAACTCGTGGCGTCTGCTTGCTTGCTTGCTTGCCGGCTTGCCGTCAAAAAAAAACTTTGGATCGATTTTTGACCCTTTTCCCGTGATCCAATCGAGCTGAAACTTGGCAAGTAGACTCGTGGCGACGATCAAGAAGATCTATCAAATGTTCGTTATAAAAATTAATAATTATAGTATAATTACGGATTTTTAGAAATTTTATTGGTTTTTTCAAATTGGAATCATTAGAAAAGTTTGATTAGCAACGGCGGCCCGATAACGTCGCGGAATATTTTCTAAATTTGAATTACTCCGTCGGTATACATAATAGGTACTTCACTACGAATGTCGAAAATCTAAATTGACTGACAAATGTTTTTAGAATTTAATCTTCAAAGCATGAAGTGTCTTATCAAAGCTCAAAACATCTGACATTTTAGAAATATATTAAATTACTGTAAGTTTAGTGTTATGTTATATGTTTTAATTCGTCTTTAATTGTTGTTATATTTTACAAAGAAAGGGAGTATAATAAAAACTTGTTTTTTATGGGTTACTTTTTTTTACAGTTTAAATAGATACAGAGTGACATGAACGATACAGGGTTAAAAATGATAACGACGCCTTTTATTATTTATTATAATATGTATTATTATATAATATGAGCACCATGGATTTTATATTATTTTTCAAGACAAAGGGTTCTCCCTTCGCTCACGACCAAACTATATGTTCACTTCTAATTTGTTCATTCCTCACCGTATCGAACATCAGATTTTCCACTCGCTCTCAATCTTTATTCTGTAGAAATAGATCGCCGAAAATCTAGACGATTTATCCGATTTATTCACCATTTTGTTCACGTTTGATCCGGGTTATTCACTTTAATCCGGTTTACTCACTATTAGGCGACAAGCCAACATAGTTCGACTGGGAAAGAAATTTTCCGGTAAAAGAGAGGTTTTTTTTCGGAGAAAAATATTTACCCTTTTTTCAGTGACATATTTGCATTATTTTATTTGATAAGAAACGATATTCGTATATTCTGAAGACTTTTAATATCATAATTTATAGAGTGTATTCAATGTCACAAATTTATTTAGATTTTAAATATTCTTGGTTTCTCCAGTTCAAAAACTTATTTTTCTCATATTTTTATATAAATGAGATTATGCTTTTCCCGCTCTCTGTAACGAAAAGCTTCTCTGTAAACTGTTCATAATAAAATAAAGTCACATCAATTATTCCAGCCCGTTTCAATGTAAATCGAGGTAGTGTCTATGAAAACAGAACGAACGGAAAAACGGGATTCGAAACTCTGCTTTTTGGTGACTATTTTACTACAAAAGCTGGCCTCTTACATGTATTTTTGTTTTTTTTATGACAACATTTTTTTAATGTGTGAAGATATAATCCACATCTCACTGGGATTAAACATCCCGCTTTCAACTATCCGATTATGGAAAGGATAAAGTTTTCTAACGAACTCGGACATTGATTCTTGTAATAGCATTGACTGTCATAGAATCTGAAAACTAGTAATCATTTATTAAACTCACATCACATATTGTGTAAAACTATATACCCAAATACTTAAATAAAATTACACAAACTTGTAACATTCATTAAAATGTTATATTTAAGAAAATTTCATTAAGATGAATTATAGAAGTCTCACAGAAACGAAGCTATTTATATGAAAAACGTGAATGGAAATTTCTTATACGATGGCCCAGGTCTTACAACCTGTATGGGCTGGCTAAAGTGATCACTCTACTCAATGCAACGTTCACCAATTCCATCGTAAGAACATCCACACATTATCAAAATTTTGAAACTTGGACCATGCTAGAGACATCTGTTGTCCTTTCTCATGAAACATACCTATATTTCGCAGCTGATAATGATACCTATATATTTTTAAAGTAACATACATATAAAGTTATTGAGGAAAATTTGTTTACGTACTGTTCGTTCGTTTACATAACATCAACTATACGCTGCACTCGGTTAAAAAAATCACTCAATCAATTATTATTGGATAAACACCAGTTCACCCTTGTCAGACCAGAAAAGGTGCTGGATAACTGTTCGACAGCCGATTGCTCGACAAGCCAACGTCCAGAAAAAAAATGATTTCAATAATAAAATATGCATTTGCCTACGTTTACAAAAAATTCTTCAACTGTTATCAATTAGCCATCAAACTGATAAATTTAAATTTAAAACAGAATTTTTAAGAAAAATTATTTATTGCAGGATACTTAAAAAACATAAGAATAGCAATTCATACCATTCCTAAATTTTGTTTGAATATTCTAATATTATTGTAACTCTTGTTTGAGAAAGTAGTATAAAATCTAAATTGTATTAAAAAAAAAATTCACACAGAAAATATTTCTGTAAAAATGTGAATTTGCGTGCAAAAATTGATGAAAGTATTAAATAAAGATGTATAATTATAAAAATAATGGAGGAATACGATAATCACATTCTTATTGCACCTCGAATTTTTAGTCATGGCTCATGTCACTATACCATTGAATATGGTACAAGTATATTTTTTTTATTGTTACAATAGAATAATACATAAATTTTTTAAATGTTTAATTATTTTACGGATAGAGATTGAAATAATATGTATCACATGTTAATTAATAATAATAATGACTTTGTCGACGCTTTTCATCAACTGAAAATAGTAGGTGAAGAAAATAAGTTTTTATACAATAAACATAACAGCATATTTTAATAGAATAGCAGCATATTTAATTATTTTAATATAATGGATAAAATGGTTAATAATTTCTTGTGATATAAAATTTAAAACAACGACATACGACACGTGGAGTACCTACATAGCCGATAAGCACAAATGCTTTGTTGCATTACCATCTAGCGTGAAGCGGTCACTTTCTTTCTTTCTTTGTCTCTTTCTCGCATAGATATCGCTCACGCACACTACTGACGTATACACGATACATATTAGAAGTGCCATGACTAAAAATCGGCCTGTGAATTTTCTCCATCAGTATATACCTACTTTCTACTTTCTTCCAAATTGAATAAACCTGAAATATTTTTATACAGTTTCAAAAGTATAATGCCGTAATTGACAGATAAATCGAGTGCTTATGTCATGTTAACGTTTAGTAATACTTGGTTTACCTTCGATGGAAGATGTCCATGGTGTAGGAGCGCCTCTTGGTGGGCGGCAGCGCGGCCGCGCACCGGGCCGCCATCTCTGGGGCGGCGCCCACACTAACGCTGCGCCCCCTGCTGCCGGTCCACACTAAACTGGTGTAATCCATCTTGCGAACTTTCCTCCGTTTATGGTTTGAAACTTGGATTAATTCTCTTCTCCCTGGGTCGCGTGTTTACTATTAAACTGTAATCACTTTATTTATTTATCTAATATTAAACGTTAACATAGATTATTACATCATGAGAATGTTGAATTGTTGGTGTCCACAAATTTATTACAATTTAGGGTGAATCTATTTACAAACGATTATTATTAGAGTTGTATAGTGTGCATAATATTAAATTGTATTTGACCGGTTTAACCTCTACCCTGGACGATACAACTTCAGGTAAAAGAGAGACTTATCCAAAAAATTATTATTAAATTAATTTATGATTTTCAACAACTATTCAATTTAAATTAAAATAAATAATGTTACTGAACATTTTCCAAATCACCAAAATCTATAACCTTTATAAAGCGGGCTAAAAAGATATACTAGATAAAAATCGGTCTTCACGGTTGTAATAACAATATTTTTTATGCCTGTTTCAATCTGGAAATCTTTTTCCGCGACACGTCAAAAGGTCCACGGATGTTTCGTCCAGCGACTTAAGGTCCACGCAACAAAAAATCCACGTGACAACGAAAACAAAGAAAATTTCTAAATGTTTTTGATTTATGAAAGAGCTTTAAATGAATTAATAATTTTTATGAAATCATTGAATGCAGTCATTCACAAATTCTTAAAAACGTACCCGATCAAATCAACAGATGAAAGTATTGCATACACCTTAGGCTAGGTAAGGTTAAGTTAGTTAGGTTAGGCTAAACAAAAGTGCAGTTATATAAGATCTTGGCCCCTTTTTTCCTAGGACAGTCACTAATACTAAACGTTTGCTTATAAGAGCAGAATTCGCAAAAGGTCATTTTCAATATTTTCGTCCATTGATTTCGTCGGCTTACTTTTTTTAAAGAATTTATGAATGAGTATATTCGTTAATTTCACCACTTTTATGAATTCCTTAGTTTATTTAAAGCTCTTTCTTAAAACAAACACATTTTTAAATTTTGTTTGTTGTCATGTGGTTGGATCTAATGCCCCGTGGATCTTTTGTCGCGGAACTATCTGATTACCCTTCGAAAAATAAATTATAACCACCCCACCCCATTACTTCCCACTTCCCCCCGCCCCACTTATTCGCTCCTCGCCCTAGTAGTCCAGTGGGCATGACACTGTCTTCCCATGCCGAGGGTTCCGGTTTCGATTTCCGGTGAGGTCACAATGCGTCTGTGTGATTAACTCAAGCCTGGAGTAATTTTGTTTCATGTTTTGCTACAGTAATCGGGCTCCGTGGCCTGTTGTAGCTTAACAAAAAAGTGCTTGCCTCTACCGAGATACTACCTACCGAAATTTTGCATCACAATAAAAAAGGCTTTTGTTTTATAACCATATTTTTATTTTAAATTAACGCTGGTGACTGTCTTCCATCGCATATGCGCTTGGCAATTGTGCGGTAGTTTTAATATCTTTGTCATTCATCTTAATTGTCAATTTGTAATATCTCATTTCTAAACATATTTCTTACTTTTCGACAACAAAAAGTGTAATTTTATTCTCTTAACGATCTTATTTTAATTTTTTTTAATGTTAAAGCATATAGCGCCACTATTGTAAAAATTTCACATTATGAGCGATGAATTTCCACCAAAAATTAATATTCAAAACTTTAAATATCAATATCTCAGTTTAATGTAAATGTCAGAAGATATATTGCTATTCAAACAATGTTAAAATAGACCTGCAAAATGTACCTATTCAACAGGTTGGACAATGTGTTCAAAATCAAAACCGCCACCATGCAACTCACGAAACAAAAATGTCTTGAACAGTTTTACAACTGATAACTCAATTGTAAAACTGTCAATATAGCCAGAAAATCATTTCCCAACACGTCATCCATATTTTCGTCAGTTTTGTAGTGGCAGGTTTGCTTTTTAACCCTTCGTACGGTCACACAAAAGATGAAAAATGTTATAAAAATTGACTACTTAATTGATCGAACTGACGGCCGCGACGCGTCCATTTGCAATCCGGAATATTCGATACGCCGCCACCGGCGCCCGCATTTATCATTCCACGATGGCGGCATTAAATCCAGAGCTACGTAATATGCAAATATTGCGAAATCAAATTGTGGCGTTGTTTTTCGGTGCGAGAACAACATTTGAATATTTGACTCGCCGGGACCGGCGCTGTGATTGGTCCGCGGGCTGTTTGCGCGGGACCGCCGCGGCCACTCGCGCTCGGCGGCGTCCGCCCGGGAAAACTGATGGCCGCCATTGCCGCAAATTGGATTTATCCCGCTGCGTTAAGGGATTTACACGTCTTGTGTTGTTTGCGCGGCAATTCGTTGCGCTGAATAAATATGCGGGTAATGCTTGCTTAGCCCGCGCGCCGTGTGTTCGCAGCAAATTGCGACATTACAGCGGTGTGATATACTTAGACGTTCAAATAATTCTCGTCACGGGAGAAGTATCTCGATATAGTTGAGTAACCTTCAAAAAAGGGAATCGATTTGATTAAGAGGCTTATTAAGGTATTATAAAGGTTATCACATTTTAAATATTTTAAATTTTTACCATATATTGATACACTTGAATCGTTTAAGGATAAGACGAGAACCATCATAGATAAGAGAAACATATTATGAAATAATTAATCAGATACAAAATCTCAAATAACGGTTATTGTGTAACCGGTTAAAATACCGTTACTAATATTTTGTAAATCTCATTAATTCATAATGGAAAAATCCAAAAAATCATCATCATCATCCTCGTATTAATATAGGTAAGGTACCTAATTTTATCTAACTTAAAAATAACCTAACCTTAACAAACCTTACTCAAAATGCATTTTTGTAAATTTGATTTACTGTATTCGCCAATATAACAATAAAATATAAATACCGTTTAATAGGTCTTACATTCATTCATGTGTCTCTCTTATCTATGATTTGCGTAAACTATTGTTATCTATGGACAGAGCATCTTAATTGTCAAAATACTTAAATGGTGGAAATCCCGAAACTTAAAAATATTATAACTTTTTTAATAATCCAACCGAATCAATTTGATTTCATTTTGAGGTTAAGTCAGTCAACTATACCGGGATACTTGCCCTTGAAAAAATTGTAGTACCGGAATATTCTTAATATTAGTCCTTTTATCGCCATACGCTTGCGTATTTTGAAGAAAACAGTTATATGGCGTCTGTATATTTAATTTATCTTGGCTTAAGGAAAGTTGGAACCCAAACACCGAAATTTAAATAAGATTTGAGATAGCAAGAAGCAATTTTGTAAAAATGAAGAATCTATGCAACCAATATAATTAAAAGGCTGAAAGCATTTGAAGTGTGGTTATATCGCTGTAGGGTAAGACAAGTCGTATTGGCAGCGTAACCACAGAAAATGACTCAGTGTCCAAAATGTTGATGATTTGGTCGCCAACTTTCCATAGAAAATAAGTAATATTAAAATGAACTAAGAATCTATGAGAGAGCAATCTATGGGCCTACACAGTTTCTATCCATATTATCTAGGCTGTTTTAGTTTACTACTCTGACAGCTGTCTTGTGTGCCTATGTGTAGGTACTGCATCTATATAAAATGAAGTTTCCGAGAATTAATTAATAATTAAAAGGCTGTAAGCATTTGATGTGTGGTTATATCGCTGTAGGGTAAGACAGGTCGCATTGGCAGCGTAACCACAGAAAATGACTCAGTGTCCAAAATGTTGATGATTTGGTCGCCAACTTTCCATAGAAAATAAGTAATATTAAAATGAACTAAGAATCTATGAGAGAGCAATCTATGGGCCTACACAGTTTCTATCCATATTATCTAGGCTGTTTTAGTTTACTACTCTGACAGCTGTCTTGTGTGCCTATGTGTAGGTACTGCATCTATATAAAATGAAGTTTCCGAGATGTTTACCAGGTAAAATTTTCAGAAAAGATTGACTGACTGATATTTGATAGGAAATGCGTAGGTTACAGCCCCCACAAAACTCGTTATATCCCATACATATATTTATAACGAAGGAACGAGTCTTCTGATCGTGATTGAAAAGAGTATATTGAAATTTCCCGGAAGTTGCATCATGGGACCCTCTACAGAAGGTTTCCATCGAAATCTATTTAGAAATTCGCTAACCCTACTTATTTATGATGAGGGTCTACGGATGACACTTCACCTTATGAACGATATATGTAAATTGATTCATTCTGCTATCCATATGAAATGCGATTTACAATATAGGTATAAACCGGAGTCGTTCGCCACCGCATTTCGACACCTTTTTTAAAATTCTTTTTCAGTGAGACACTATTACAATTCTAGGTACAAAATATAATAAAACATTACTCATTTCAAATACAACCTAGTATCCAAATTATAAGTGTCTTTGGCCTAATCTAGCAACATGTAAATATTCAAAATATCAATGCAATGCAATTCTGTAAGAAATAGGCATATTACATGCGATTAGGC
This sequence comes from Agrypnia vestita, assembly GCA_016648135.1. Taxonomy (NCBI): domain Eukaryota; kingdom Metazoa; phylum Arthropoda; class Insecta; order Trichoptera; family Phryganeidae; genus Agrypnia; species Agrypnia vestita. The sequence continues at coordinate 20,272 of JADDOH010000771.1, read as the reverse complement.
GTATCCGTTGCAAGTGACGAAGGAACAAACAAAATTAAATTGGTAACCAGTATTGATTACAAAGCAACATGAACATCGCAAATTTATGGACGCCTTTTTAATAACATTTTGATAGGAGTATGATCTCATACATCATACATCAGTGGTGTACTTAATCGATTTTTACCATTTATCATGACGTTTATACAAGTTTATTTATTTATTTTATAATGTTAAATTTTAATTATCAATTTTATTTTGAGTTGTTTCGTTCATGATCCCAATTATAATAATTTCGTTGTCTGTCTGTCCGTCCGTCCATCCGTTTGAATGCCTGTCTGTCCGTCCGTTTGTATGCCTGTCTGTCTGTCTGTCTGACTGTCTGTCTGTCTACCCGAAACTTCGTGTAACGTCCGTAACTTATTTACACCTAGTAAAAAAAGTCGAATAAAAAATTTTTGTAAAATTTTTTTTCGAATTTTTTTTTGAATTTTTTTTTTTAATAATATAAATAAATATTTATTCCTTAGGAACCGACATGTAAAATTACCGTCACTTTTGACGGGTTATAGTTAATTATTTAATATTTTTATTAAAACGAACAAACTGTGCCGCCGTCACATGAAGCCGCCGCCTTCTGTCTGAAGGTGGCTGTCAATAGTCTACCATATTTGTCTACCTACCATGTAAATCTTACATTAATTAAATGATCAGAAAATAATTAATGGGTATTCGAAGTGAAACCTGCGTATCTTTGAGTTAACCTGATAACACAAAAATTCTGAACCAAATTTGTTGTTTGAAAATTTCATCTTAAATGCCTAATTACAGAAAAAAAGGTCCTTAAATTGAATTCTTGATGTGATCCTGTCACTTTGGCAAACTTTTTGCAGCTTTTTTAATGGCACGTGACTCTTCTAGAAAGTCTGCTAAAGATAGTTAAGAATTGACCGCGAAGAAACCTGTCGCACGTTGTCTATTATATTTTATATGCCGAGCAGAATGACCAACTAAGACAAATCTCACAGATCAATGTCTCATCCGTGTACACGCGCCGTAAAAATTGATTTCCACACTCTCACCAAGTCTTATTTCATCACCGATAATCTTAATCCAATTTATTGATTCTTCTTTCACATTGACAAACTTTTCATGCTGTTTTTGATGACCGAGTTGATCATCCTCCTTCAATTCGTCCTTTTGGCTGTCGTTAAGGTTTTTTTTTAAATTACCTGGTACGTATCACATTAATATTCTTTTTTCTAGTATTTTTAGACTTAGCTGTAAGCTTGTGCTATGAAAATAGGAGTAACTCGAACCCCCGACCACTATAGATCACTAGGCGAATGATTTGACCACTAGATCAACAAGATACTACGTTTTTTCTAATCAAAATTTTGCGTCATACTTGTACATTCATGTATATTCAAAGTTATGCATATTTCGTTTTGAACATATCGCACTTCAAGTGCAAGACTATGTATCACCTTTCCAAAATATGCTTTCTGAGATAATACGGTTTAAAGTGTTTTATTCTCGTAATTCAATTAGGATTGTAAGCATTTAAAGTTATACTTTTGCATATCTACATGACAGAAAACTGGGAAGACTTCGGTGGCTGGGTCATGTGGAGAGAATGACCGAGCATCAAGCACCAAAGTCCCTGCTGAACTCAAGGCCGACAGGGCGAAGGAGCTTAGGAAGGCCAAAATTAAGATGGAGCGACAAAGTCCTCAAAGACATTTCTGTCTTGGAGCTTCTGAACTGGAGAGAGCTGGCAAAAAACCGAAATGAGTGGAGGAAGACTCTTGAGGAGGCCAAGACCCACCAGGCATTGTAGAGCCAAGAACAATACATGATAGAATATCGTTTTGGTTTTCATATTTCTTTAGCAAAACAATCATATTTTAAAAGGCACTTTTTTTGCACTCGATTTAAAGAAAAATTTATGAAATGCAAAAGTATCATTTTTCATTATAAATCAATAATGGAAAGTCACATTTTAAATGTAGTAGGACTAATGTACATAAATACGACATTCTTAACTCAAAAACGGTTTTATAATATCAATAAGTAGGTACAAAAAAAGTATTTTTATGTTCCTACTTATTGACTTTATTTTAACATTTATGTTGCCGAGGAGGACATATTTTTTATCGAATATCCTAATTTCGAATGACTATCTTTCTATAACTCGCTGGAATTAGGCTGGAATTATAGCAACACCACTGATGATGACTGGCCGCTAATGAGGCCAGGACGCCCGGGTGTTACACGTCAATCAGCGCGCGGCTCGGGTTACACGCAAAGGTCGTTTTTAATTAATTATTATTATGTTTCACTGGTTTACGGCTAGTTTTATTGTAAAAACAGTTTTTTGTTTTTATATCGCGTTACTATCAATAAACATCGATCACAATATTTTCTTTAAGACTCTCACAAAACAAGATCCACAGACACAAATCACTTCTGGCTTTGACCGCTTCCGTTTTCACGCGAATATGGCGCGAAATTTAAATTCGCAACCCGTCGACCGCGCGGCAATGTCCGCCGCGTTCGCGAAAATCGTAAACCGCGTAATTAGAATTTCAAATGACCGACGTGCGACGGCACCGGTCGGCCGCGAGCGTCTTGCGCGCCTCCTCCCCTCGCGCTGCTCGGCGCGGCACGGTGACTCACTCTTATCGCAACAATTAGTGTTATTGGCGGCCCGCTGGGCCTCTAGCTATGTTGCTGGTAACGGAGGAATTTGGGCCTCTTTTAAACGTCACCCAGATAGATTAAAAGTCCGCGGCGCGTGCTTTCGATGTAGAACAAGCGAGGAGTGCCAGAATCAACGAAAACTTGTTAAGGAAGTTGTTAACGCCACGCACCTCGCTTTTAGGTGATCTCACTCATTGTGCCTTTATTTTGTTTTTGATACAGTGAAGAGGTTTTGGGTGGTCGCCTCGCCGCGCCGCTTGCACTCGCTTGAGTGTCGGCGGCCAACGAGGATGACCGCTTCAGCATTAAAATAATATTTTATTATGTTATGGCTTTCAAAGCTTGTGCTATTGCTTTTCACTCTATATATATATATATATTTTTTTAATATCTATTATATTATGTTTTTCTTAGGCTTCTGCTTGTTATATACTTGCTTTTTACTTTATATTATTTATCTTTATTTATTTGTATCTGTATTTTAAGGATTTTCTTTCCACTTTATGACATTATTATTTATACATGTTTTTTTTTCTTTAAACTATATATTCTATTAATGTACACTTTACTTATCTGTTTGTAAAAGCCCTGTAGGGTGATGATAAATAAATAATAATAATAAAAGCAAAAAATAATAAAAAATTAAAAAATATATCAGCTATTGCTCATAAAACGGCCTAAGCGGTGGGTCCTCTTCACTGTCTTCTCAACATCTCACTTTCAAGCTTCCACACAGAACTCTAAACTTATTTTTCTACTTGTCTCCCTGTACTTCAATGAGCTTGATTTTTCAACCTCACAATCACTGCCATCAAATCAAACTTTACCATGTAGACCAGTGATGATGAACCTATAACACGCGTGTCAAAGATGAAGCGCCACAACATTTTGGGTGACACGCCAGCCTTCACCAAACTCTAGCTACCAAAGAAATGCGATTTTGGCCGATGCCTCGTACATACGCATCAATATTACAAACTAATGCCAAACGGCCATTTACAAGTATAAACCCGGATCCCACCGCGCCAACCCTGGAGCTCAAAAACGTACCTAGTAGGGGGTTTCAAAAATGTATAAAATTTTACCTACTTTTTCATATATTTTCATATATCTATAAAATTACTCAGTATTTTTTTAAAGATTTTGAAGGACTTTTTGAGGTCGCTACCAGCTGTGAAAGTGTAGGGCTTAGCTATAAAATATGAATTAGTGTATATTATAGATATCTCACAGAGACGAAACTGTATTAATTATGGGAAAGTAGGTATAGAAGTCATTTGGGTGTAACAGGACTTATGACCTGTCTTTTGGTTGGCTTAAGTGATCACTTTACACAATTGTAACATTCACCATTTCCACCCATGATAGAATATACCATGCTTATTCATTTTTTGGAAGTTGTATATATGTTCAAATTGCGTGAAGCTTTCATATATGAGTTGTAAGCGCCTTTTCCATGCGGCCTGTACAAAGCCATTTTCATTCCCCTAAATCCCCACAGGGTAGAAATGGTGAATGTTACAATTGTGTAAAGTGATCACTTAAGCCAACCAAAAGACAGGTCATAAGTCCTGTTACACCCAATTGACTTCTATACCTACTTTCCCATAATTAATACAGTTTCGTCTCTGTGAGATATCTATAATATACACTAATTGATTAATAATGTCTCTGTGACATAAAATCCAGCACTGTTCTGAAAGATTTGAACAAACTCAAAATATTCTGAATTATAAAATATGAGTTCGTATTTAAACTGTAAAAAAATATTTTAAACAATTTATTACGAAAATTTAGTTTAACTTTAGATTAAAATCAATGAAATAATTACATAAAACATTATAAAAATAAATGTACTTTTTATTATAAAAGGAATAATAATTATTTAAGTCAACGTGAACTTTTTTGTCAGGAAATTTTTATCAAAGTTAATGCCCGAGTTTTTATTATAAAGGAATAATAATTATTACTTTTGCTTTCCGTCGGTGGAGGGAAGACGATTGTCTTCATTATCATATATCATTTCATATGAAGACATAAGCGGCGATTGTGTTGAAAAAATTTAACGTAATTATGATTTTTTACAAAATCTACCACTTAACCAAAATGAGAGCATTTTTGAGAGTTACTTGCTTCGGAGCAATTTCTAGTCCTTGATTTTTGAGGGCAGTGACCACACTCTGTTTAGTTTCCAAGGAAACTTCATCGTCGAAGTAGGCAAAAACAATACGCGCTTCAGGCAGATACTTATAAATATTATAAACTCATTCATAATAATATAAACTCATTCATAACATAATAAACGATGCAAGTCAAACAAAATGATTAAAAACCACGCAATGAATTGGATCAATTTTTTGCAAGGTTTTAATAATTTTCTTTGCATTTATTTTTTTGGTTTATTTTATCTTCTTATCTTATTTATCTGGTATATTGGTTTAATTATCCTTGTTTTACTCTATTTGTTGAAGGTTTCTAATTATTACTGTTTGCCTGTGTAATAATCATCGTTTATATATATTGTTCATTTCTATTGTTCATTTTATATTGTTACAATTTATATTGTTATATTTTATATTGTTCATTTATCTTAAATATGTTCTCTTTATATATATTTTTTTATTATTTACTCTAAAACGTATTTTATGTTAGGTATATAAAAATCTTTTTAATTTTCTTTTACTGTAAAAGCCCACTAGGGCGCTTATTAATAAATAAAAGAATAAAAATTTGACTTATTTTAAATCGAATGAATTTTTAATATTCGATATAAGTTACTTTAATGATAATCCGATAGTTGTACAGAAGATAAATCAGAAACATTAAAAAATGCTTACATTGAACTCGTTCATCTTCATAACTATTGATATTAGGACAGTGTTGTTGTGACATTTTCGACTCATAATTTAGGCAGTCCGCCTGTCATATATTGAAACTATCATTCTCAATTGTCTACGGTAACTGAGATAAATCTTTTTTTTTGTTTCTTTCAAAAGAAAAAGAAACGACCTACAAAAAATGGTGATAAGGGAATATAAAAGGATGGAAGGCGAGAGGTCGATCTCCAATGAGATGGACAAACCAACCCCGAAACGGGACCAGAGCCTCGCTACCCGCTGCATGGAGGCTGTAGAAACTGATGGAAGGAGCAATAATAATAATATAATAACATTTGGACAATTTATATAGCGCCGTTTTCGCGAATTCTCACCTCAAGGGCGAGTAGATCTGACAACAGACCACCTGTAGAGCAATGTTAATGAAATGGAGCCTGTAGAAGTCGTTCTGCCACCTGTGTGATAGTGGAGTGAAGGAAAACTATCCAATCGACGTTCGCCCGGTAGGCATCTCAGGAGTCCACAAGACAACTCTAGAAGCGCCACACTGCTTACGAAGTCTATATTTGGTACTTTAACTTTATCTATAACTTCTTTTTAGAATTAGACTATAAAAAAAGCATTGATATAACAGCCTACCTGGGATGCAGATAAATAATAACTGGGGCCCTTCGTTAGAAATTAAATGTCATAGTGAGCAAGCCAGAGCTAAATTCTTTAGGATGGAAAAGGTTTAACGCAGCCGTTACTTTAACCTTAATTTACGAATGAAAGTAATACGATATTTTGTGTTCCCTGTACTTGTATATGAAATGGAATTATGGACCTCACTGAAACAATGAAGAATTTGAGATATGGAGACGTCTTCTGAAAATAAGCTGGGTTGATGGGGTTACAAATTACAATGTAATGATTCAGATGCAAAAGGAAAAAAATATACTTAAAACAATTAAAATCCGGAAATTACAATATTATTTTGGTCATAACAAGGGTCCTGGAAGCCGAAGGACATCCTGGCTGAAAAACTGAATGCAAGGGTTCGGAATCATCACTTTCCAACTATTTCGATCTGCCGCCAACTAGATTACGATTACCAACATAGTCGTTAACGTCAGATAACCGGACAAGCACTAGAAGAAGGGGAAGATAACTTTACCAAGATACGACAAAGAAATCAAGTCTATGAAAACCGGACATTTCATGAAATAACGGAATTGAAATGACAGCGGTGACATCGACAATTGTACGAAAGAAGCCTTCCACGGAGCGGCCTTCCTCGGAGCCCCTCAGCCGAGAGCTGCAGGCGGCTGTACGGTATGTGGAGTACGAGGGCGTCGATTGTGAAGCAGACAATAATGATCGATGCAGCAATTCGCTGTTACTGCAACCGGTTATTACTTGACAGATATTTCGCAACTTCTACGCATATGATTAGTTTAAGAAAAAAAAAAAGGAAAAGAAAAAGGCGGATTACCGTGGGCCCATCTGTCACTGATCCATAATATAGATATTGCTCAGAATTTTTAGACCTCTAATGATTAATGGCCCGCGTCCATGAAATGAGATAAATCTCAGAGATTTAGTTGATATTAATCTCAGTATCACGCACATGACTTGATATTTAGGTATAAAGATAAACTACAGAGATATTATTAATTTGTGGGCTCAAACTCGAATTTTGGCATTTTTGAGATTTTTACACCAAAAGTTATCTAAAGCTAAAATTAAATAATTTATTCGTACTATTAAAAGCAAGCCATTATTTTTTTACGAAACAAGACAACAAGAATAATTAATGAAGATTATTAAATGCCATAACTAAATATCGGGGGCGTGCAGTGAGTGCATGATAGGATGCATGATTTTTACGTAAACGTATATTTCATACCATTCTGATTTTGATATATCATAATATTCTATCACGTAAATATTAAATTTCGATTTTTTTTAATTCGTGCTTGCGTAAAACTCATGCTTCAATGTATTCACTGCATGCGCCTGCTAAATATTTCGTGATGTCTATTTTTTTTATTGACATTTCATTCATTTATCTCCGGGGATTCATTATATATTAATTATAATTTATATTAGAAAAAAGATGCAATAAGGACTAATCAGTGAAGAAAAAAAGGTCTTTAATAAGCATGAAAACTTTAATTGCAATTATCTCAAAGCAATATATAAGTGATGTTCAAATTGTCTTGGATATCCATTTTGTCATAGTCAGTGTGGGCACCATAATTTTACCGTTTCTTTCTGACACAAAATTATTGTCACCTGCATTTTCACAAATACCCAACTGCCGAAAAAGGTCATAATTAATTAACTGTATTTTTTTTCATTGTTAAATATACATATAAATTTTTACAAATATTATTTTTAATTGGCTATTGCTTTGGTATTCAATAATATCTACTGTTTTTACTATCCACATATTATATTTATATCCTCAAATATTGATTAATTTTATAGTTATGTAGTATTTTGGTTTATATTATTTTATTCTCACTATATTGTAAACTGCTCATCTCGGCACAGGTTCTTCCTAATGAGACGAGTGGCTCCTTTTCCTACCGGCATGTATCAAGATGAAGATAAATAAATAAAAATGCGATTAGGTACGAAATAGGCATTTGACATATACAGCGATGCAAGCAGCGAACAAGCGAACAATATAATAATTACACTCGGTGATAAGAGCGACTACTCCTTTCGAAAATAAAGTAGTGACGAAATACCTTAACTTAGGTAGATACTTAGTGTGTATAGTTCAAAGTTTAGTTTAGTGAACATTCAAATAAACTCACATAAAACCGCGAGAAATTGGCAAGTGTACATGACGTTGATTTGACGACTCAACACTGCGTTTAGAACCACAAATTTATACACAAATTTAGACAAACAGAAGGGATTTATGTATATACTAACTTATTCTCTGTTATAAATGCCGTAAAATTCACTCAACGAACAAATGGTACATCCACGGTTAAAACAAAAATGTACTGTGCACAAGGACATAAATCATAAAGTAACTCTCCCGTATCTATCGCTGTTAAGATAAACAAAAAAAAGCTCACAGCTGTCAAAAGTTTCTGCAGAAATTGCCGAGTGTCGAAAAGAAACATTTATTATCTGACATATATCATCCTAGTGCGGCCATCTATGAAGGAAAATAAAGTTTATTTTCTTAATGATCTTTAGTTCTGATAGAATTTCTGAGTTGTTTATTTAACAACTTTATTTCCAGACTTTTATTAGGATTTATTCAGGAATTTTGACACCACGATTTTATTTTGTTTCTCTTGCACGTAATGCTTTAATAAACAGCTCAGCCAAAGAAAAAAAATGAGGTAGATTGCCGAAATTTTTAATCATTAATCGGTTCGGTAAACTTATGTATCTACTGCTTCAAGGTTCTAGAATGTGTTGAACTTGAACGAACTGAGTGAAGTTTATTTTGCACTCTATCAGAGCAACCTAGGCTATGGTATAATGGGCTGGGGTGTAACAGCCATTTCCATACTTGATCTGCTTAAATGAAAACACATTAAGTATGAATAATTTTCCAAAAACCTTCCAATATGAATCAGAGCCTTTATTGCATAAGCTAACTAAATAACTAACCATCACGCCGTTTCCCCGCAGGGGTAGGCACTCTTCTATCCTGGCACACCACTTTTGCTTCGGCCACATTCATACACCTTCTCATACAAGTTCTACGGTTTTTGCGGCTTTTAACAGGGCCATCCTCAAATTCTTGTAGTATCTGATTGTGCCATTTCTTTCACGGACGCCCTCTATTCCAGTTGCCTTCAACACTCGCCTCATATACTTTCTTAACCAACCTTTCCTCGTTCATACGTTCCACATGACCAAACCATCTCAGCACTCCATTCTTTATTCTATCTACCACACTACAGCCAGCATTGCATTCATGTCTAATTTGTTCATTCCTCACTCCATCGACCAAATATTTTCCACACAAGCGTCTTAGTGACCGCATTTCTACCGCTCAGTCTACTTTCATTCCTATTTTGCCAATTCCAGGCTTCACTGGCAGCCAGTAAAAAAACGCCGTTAAACGGCGAATTGCAGAATATTACCGATCCAAAATTTACTAAAGCAAAAACTTTACAGAAATTAGATGCTCCGCTAGTGAAAACCTCCTCTGCTCAATGACAACCATTTATAGAACCGTGCATTTAAAAATGAATGAAAATGAAAATAATGGAAAATTGTATACAGATACTGATAATTATATTATTATTGAGAAAGTATAAGAGAGCTTTTGCCATTAATCTTTGGATTTTTACTGGAGACCAATTCACTAGGCTAGGTAATGCGTAGGTACAGGCGATGTATTAAGAAGTTAATTCCAAATTTCATCGTGTGGGTTGATGACGATAAGTGTATTTGATTTTGTGTTTTTATTTTCTGTTGGTGTATTTTTTAAATTTATAATTTTTTTATAAAACACGCCCATATTTGGGCTTTTACATCAGAAAAAGCCCAAATATGGCAGAAAAGGCCTAAATATTTAAAGCAGAAAAAGCAAAGCTATCTAAGTACATTGAAATGGTTCTAGGACACTAACACCTTGGACATATACCCCCCGGACAACCCCCAGTCAAAACTGCCCTGGACAATAACCACCCGTACAAATAACCCCCCGCGCAAATAACCCCCGACAATTAACTTCCCGTGCAAAAACCTCCGACAATCAACCCCCACCACGTATAAAAATTAGCATTTTATATCGTGTGACGAGTTTTGAATTACTTGTATACATAACTTCTGTTAATTTAAAATAGGTAGTTTTATAGTATAGTATTGTAACAAAAATTAATTTCTTATTCTGAAAAATCTGACAGAAGAAATGAACTCGTTTGTTTTTCTTTTTGAAAAACGTACCTTCGCTTCATAAAAGTCGTCTAGTTTACCTATTTTGAATTTCAAAGGAAACGATTCCGATCCAAAGTATCCGTTTCCTTTCAAATTTTCCTACAAAGAAAGCAGCAGTCATAAAGCTGGGCTTTCATATATATTCAATGTTTTCAAACTGAGCAGGCGGAAAAATTATTGCGTTTTTGTTTACGTGTTGATGTTTTTATGGTTCAATGAACACACAGGGCCTCTTGGGCATTTACTTATTCTTACTGATTATCAATATGGGTCGTCCATAACATACATATTCATTTTTAGAGTCACTAACATTTTAAAATAATTATATGCATGTTACATATCTACCCAACATGTTCGGAACTGTGTTCCATATTTACATATGGTGTCATTATCGCAATCCAAGAAATACCACCCGTATTAGTCATCATCAAACGTAATAATTTCGTTGTCTGTCGGTCCGTTCAGGCGAGGCTTGAACCCCGGGCCAGTAAACCCGAACCGGCCGCTCAACGCCTGTTGCTACGGCCGCCCCTCCGCGGACCGCCTAAAAGATACTATAAATATATACTAGGGCTTGGCAAAGACGCGAACCAATGTTCCGTCATTTTTGACGGGTTGAAGCTAGTCATTGAATATTTACGTATAAATCGATAAGTATTACACTATGTGCGCTGTATTATTAGTATACCTACACAATGTTATATAGAAATATTTACCTTGAATTAGATTGACGGCACTCAATATTTTGTGTGTACGAAGACTTCTCGCAAATATAACTCCTCCTCTCATTTCATTTTCAATTTCAGCTCCTTTATTATTATTATTATTATTATGTTATTTTGAATTCAATGAATATTTTTTTATTCTAATTTTTCATGCCTTATTCATTCAACGGATGTCATTTTGGCTTTCATCAGTTTTATTTTTATTTTGTTAATTCATTTATTTATTTCTATTGATTTATGGAAGTGAAGCTTGGAGCTGGCACAAGAGAAACGAAAGTAGACTCAATGCAGTGGAGATGAGATGCCTTAGAGGTATGTGTGCCAAATTTATATATAATCGAGTAAAGAATGAATATATTAGGAATTAATGTAAAGCTGATCTTAGCATAATTAATAGAATTAAAAAAGGGTCACTCAGATGGTTTGGGCATGTTGAGCGAATGAATGAGAAAAGAATTAGAGGAAAGATATATACTTATAACGCATGTGTGGATGGCGCAAGAAAGATAAGGTGACCGCGGAAGAAGTGGCACGACCAGATTAACCAGATACTGGAAGATGGTTCCGTTAGAACCCTCAACAACCGTCGAGCTTGTATGCGAAGATATATGAATGAGGATAAGGTGAGAGTTGTATGGAAGGACAGAAGAGTGTGGCGCTCTATCATTCTTCCTCTTCCTTTTAATAGACCTATGTTATCTGTTCTTCGGAGGATAGCGCCTCCTGTGAGGTTGATTCGCAGCTGTCCTTCCGTCTTTTGGGAGGTCTTCCGTGAGGGCCGGCTCCATGAGGCTGATTATGTAGTGCGTTATAAGGGAGTCTGGTACTGTCCTTTCTCCAGACGTGACCATATCCCTCCTTCGCTATCTACTCCATGTATTATTGATTAATATTTTATATGACAGATGATTATTATCTGTCATATAAAATATTAATCAATAAAAGTATATTTTGCAATAGAATTAAATAAATATCTCAGTCAGCCCGACAACACAACGAGTTATTTCTAAAATAATATATTTTACTAATTTTACTAGATTCATGTATTATTATTTGTTTAAACTTTTTTTATACTTTAAACATCAACAACCGAACAGCTTGCATGAGAATGTAAGAAAGCGAACGTTGCAAAAGCGGTGTGCCAGGACAGAAAATTGTGACGTTCTATCCTCTCTGCCTACCCTTTCGGAGAAATAGCGTCATAGTTAGAAATAGTAATATACTTTGTTTTCGCCACTAATTTGTTGAAAACATAGTATAATCTTATTAATTATAATAATAATAAAGTCACCCGAAAATCATTTCTCTCTATTTGAAGAAGTGACCTTGTGCTGAGATCTCTTACTGGAAAAACTCTACGTGACCATGTTCGAAATGAAGACATAAGGAAATCTTGCCAAATAGAGGACATAGCACGATGGAGTAGATCCAGAAGGAGATTCTGGCGGGATCACGTAGCCAGAATGGCGACTCGTGCAGACAGCAACGAATGAAATCTCCTCTGGATGACGCCTATCGGGAAGAGCACCGAAAATATGGAGTGATAGATGGACCTCATCATCCCAGGACGCATAGTTTTTATAGCACAGATCAACAGACCTACTTAAAGAAAAAGAAGAAGAAGCTACCCGGAATCGCCTACGATTTTATTTTCGCATTTAAACAAACGGCAACCGATAACTTGTTGCAGACCCGACGCAGCCTTTATCGACAGCAATCGGCTGTCGCAAATTACTTACTCCTAGGCACAATGGATCGCTATGTCGGTAAATGTACGACTCTATCTAAATAAATATATTTTTTTATTTATAAAATATCGACTGAAGGGTAATATCAGAGCGCGGCTCAGGGCGCGGGCTCGGCGCTTGTCGGAGGCAATCGGGTGTTGAGAATCGTCCCCCGAGTTGGGCGGCACGCGACACGCGACTATCCTCGGCACACCAATCTGCAGGAAGTGATGACGTAGTATGCAAATTAGGCTGCTTTAGTGGGACACCCGTGCGGCGCGGTGAAATGTGGGGATTAGCGAATGTTAAGTACTTTACTAAGGTTATTCGAATCTATCTATATTTTACCTTCGCTTAGAACGGGCCCAGCGCGGGGAGGAAAATGCCTGACCGAAGAAATTTACTGATCGTCCTGACATTTTCCGAAAGTTATTTTACTAGATTCATGCTCTCTGCCTTCTTTCCTCAATGTAGGCCTTCCTCTCTGCCTTCTTTCCTCAATCTAGGCCTTCCTCTCTGCCTTCTTTCCTCAATCTAGGCCTTCCTCTCTGCCTTCTTTCCTCAATCTAGGCCTTCCTCTCTGCCTTCTTTCCTCAATCTAGGCCTTCCTCTCTGCCTTCTTTCCTTAATTTAGACCTTCCTCTCTGCCTTCTTTTCTCAATCTTTCCCTCAATTAGGTTGATTTTAGGTTTTTTCACGATTTTAATTTGACGTTTAGTTGATACTTGTCATAATGTTATTCCTTTATAGGGTTTTAAAATTAAAATGTGCTTTGAAAACCAGGCACATATATACCAAAATATGCTGTACCACTTTGAGAAAGGGTGGAAACCTGCTAAATCACTTTTTATAATTTTTATAATTTTACAATCTCAACTATATTTTAGTTGAAAGAACATACCTGAAAGGAAACAATAATAATAGAAATAAATATAAAAAGCCAAAGGCCATACCGAGAGTTCGCTGCAAAGCTGCTGATAGCAGCTTAGACGATGGGAAATCAAAAACAGTCAATGTTGTGATTTTGATGAACAGACCCTTTTGCTGGCTACAAAAGAGTACCAAAGAAGCACCACTAGGACTCTGGACACTCATCGCCTGCGGAAACGACCGTCTTTTGCAGTATTGACCATCTTGCAGTAATTGACGACGTGACTATGTTTTCAGATTGTTTTAATTTTTGGTTATGTTCCGATATGATTTTTAAAAAAACTCGGATTATGCATAAAACTTTATGTATGTACTAGCTGTTCGTACCCGGCGTTGCACGGGTGAAAGATTAAGTTCAAAATAAATTTATTGGGGAGACAAAGGTTCGATTCGAGCAGTATAGATTTGCATCGAAAATATATCACTGGGGGAAAGGGTATAAGAGGAGGGAGGAAATGTCACCTATATTACCCGCCGGATCCTAAAAAATAAGTTCGAACGGTATAAATTTGCATCGAAAATATATCAGGGGTAAAAACAGAGGGGGAAAATTTCACCTATGTTACCCGCCGGGTCATAAAGAATATGTTTCCAACTTTTGAGTCAGATCGGTCAAACGGTGCAGATTTTCATCGAAAATATATCAGGGGTGGGCTTCCCCTCCGGGTATAAGAATAGGGGGGAAATATCGCCTATGTTACTCGCCGAGTCCTAAAGAATAAGTTTCCAAATTTTGAGTCCGATCGGTCAAACGGTACAGATTTACATCGAAAATATGTCAGGGGGAGGGGAAGGGGTAAAATAATAGGGAGGAAATGTTACCTATGTTACTCGCCGGGTCCCAAAGCATAAGTATGCAAAATTTGAATCAAATCGGACAAATGGTGTGGATTTGTATAGAGAACAGACGGACAGACAGACAGTGAGTTTTATAAGTATAGATTATGACAAAAAAGAGACGTAGATGTCCTTTCGATTTTCTATGGTGCTGGTTGTGATTTTTATTTTCTTGCACTTCTCAGCACATCCTAATTCTTTCAGTCCAATTTAGTCTTCCCATCCATCTCAGGCGAGGGGTTGCACAGATAGAATTAAAAGCCACATTCTTTGTCCTTGCATCTCCCTCTTCTCAACACACTTGACGATTGTCAAAGAGATTAAACGAATGAATCAGGAAAGAATGGTAAAAATTTACTGTGACGACAAAAGAGTCTATTCTATTCTTTCTGCCTATCGTCGAAATTCTTTACATATTTGCATGAATGACTGCACATCCACTGTATTCAAACTACTTTCATTAATATTTATTCAATCGTCACTTTTATGTAAAATTCTAAGTGTTTCAGAACTCACCATGTATATATCTACTACTTTCTATTAGTGATTACTATATTTGAAAATCAATTTACTTTATTTCCAGCAATAACTCTCATATCGATATCTTTCTTAACCTTCGGATACCGAAAGATTGAAAACAAGATCGGGTAACAAAGGAACCCCAGTCAAATTTGCGTTTTAACGAAGTATAATGGTTTGAAAATGTTGTATCATATTTTTCATTATATTTCTTATACAATGCGAATAAGATTCTACTAAATTTTTTATAATTTTATAAGAAACTGTAGTATTTTGACGTCTCGTCTGACAGAAGTCATGCAAGCAGAATGAAGTAAACGTATCGTATAGAATATTGACGATTATTATATGTTATGTATTGGATGTTAACATAAGTTAGGTCCATTTTTTTCAAATAAAAAGGACAAGAAGATGTCTGTGGAAAAACATTTTTTTTATTAAAGAGTTATTACGGTCGTTAGACATATTTAACTGTAAATGGTTATGGATATTTTATACGAACCGTATGTTTTTCCGAGATATGTAGGTCCGCCCTATACCTCCG
The DNA here is from genome assembly GCA_016648135.1 of Agrypnia vestita. Lineage (NCBI taxonomy): Eukaryota > Metazoa > Arthropoda > Insecta > Trichoptera > Phryganeidae > Agrypnia > Agrypnia vestita. Next base: position 4,569 of record JADDOH010000771.1, on the reverse strand, counting down.
CGGGTACAGTCATCCTCCTGATGACGTGGAATACGAATTCAACGAAACGTCGAGAATCGTTTCTCGGAAAAACATACGGTTCGTATAAAATATCCGTAACCATTTACAGTTAATTTTTTTCTACTTTTTTCTGTATTATTCATTCTACATTCATATTTTATTTTCTTTAGATGTTGTATTCTTTGGGATAGTTATGAGGATTCCAAAGAATACCGGCTCAATATCATTGATAATTATTAAATAGTTTTAAAAATAAGATTTTTGGGGTTGAGTTGTAACCCCCTTCCGGAACGGGAGTGTTAAGTTTACTTAGCCCAGAGAATGTACATACAAATAATAAAACTTGCCAGAAACCTTGACGTGCCTTTCAATACAATTTATTGCACCCTTAAATTTGTCTATAACTTGGAAGAGGGCACCAATCGTCGCCGGGCCGGCCCTGCACGGGAATTTAATTAATCCAATAAAGCACACACTTACGCGGCTGTTAATACCGAATGTGTGCCATTTGTAATCCCTTTAACCGCTTTATTTAAGGACATATTTTAATAGGCGGGCTTACAGCCATCATTTCGTGTTTTATGGTCTTTCAGCCACACCCTTATTACAACAGGTACTCACTCGCAGACATGTCTCACCGCACGAAGCCTGTTCCATTCCGCTTACCATGCAAATTATATGGATAACACATCACTATGCAAATTATATATTAGGTGTTAACATATGTAGTGTCCGTTTTTTTTTCAAATTTTTAAAATGCGTGTCGCAAGTAAAACAAATTGTTAAAGGTTACACTTCATTCATATTTTCGAATTCGAAATTTTTTGCTCTGCAAAATATTGGGTTTACTTTTAAGTTACATTTATTATTTTACTAGCTGTTTATACCCGGCGTTGCATGGGTTAAGGATTAAGTTTAAAATAAATTTATGAGGGTAAACGAAGGTTCAATTCGAACGGTATAGATTTGCATCTAAAATAGGTCAGGGGGAAGGGAAGAGGTAAGAGAACAGGAGGAAAATGTTGCTTATGTTACCCGCCGGGTCCCAAAGCATAAGTATGCAAATTTTGAGTCATATCGGTCAAACGGTTCAGATTCGCTTCGAAAATAGGTCAGGGGGAGAGGAAGGGGTAAGAGAACAGGGAAAAAATTTGCCTATGTTACCCGCCGGTCCAAAAGCATAAGTATGCAAATTTTGAGTCCGATCGGTCAAACGGTTCAGATTCGCATCGAAAATAGGTCACGGGGAGGGGGAGGGGTAAGAGAATAGGGGGGAAATGTTGCCTATGTTACCCGCCGGGTCCAAAAGCATAAGTATGCAAAATTTGAATCGAATTGGACAAACGGTGTGGATTTGTATAGAGAATAGACAGACATTGAGTTTTATAGGTATAGATTTAAATACAGACCTTCAATTTGGAATGCCTTGCGACAAAGGCCGGATGGTTTTTGTCGCAAAGCATCGAAAAACTTGCAGAACATTAGCAAGAAGTTGTCAATAATAAAGGAGAATATGTACATTAATGACTAATTTGTTGTAATTATTTTTGCTATCTTCTTGTCCTTCTCATTTGGAAAAAACGGACACAATTTATGTTAATAACCAATACATAACATATAAATACACGGCATAATATACTCAGGACACGGGACATTTAATATACATAGCATATTATACACAATGCCGATTTACACACGAAACCACGGATATTTTACTCATAGTAATGAAATTATACTCCAGACTTGCATACATATACAGGACCAACAAACTGGGTTTCGAAGAGGCTCGAAGAGGCTCGAAGAGGCTCGAAGAGGGACAAGGGACCCACATACAAACAATTCGGTTACTTATTGAAAAGGCAACAGAATACAATATCACTCTTCATACGGCCTTTATTGATTATGAAAAGGCATTCGATTCAATTGAGACGTGGGCGATCACAAAAGCGCTCGAAAATGCACGAATCGACTCGAATCAATCGAAATTTTTACATGAAGCAGCGTTAACGACCAAGTACTTCGAATGGTACCAAATCAACTCAGTCAAGTCGAGGACATTTTGACTTGCCGTTTACTATTTTCTATAAAAAATATTAAATCACTCAAAGTCCTTACAAGATAAGTTAATAAAATCATCATTTAAATAATAAAATAAAAAATACCAACTTAATCCCTCCATCTCTGTTATTACAGGAAAGAATCAGAATTAGTTGCTATGAACGAACTTCTGTAATATAGATATTCATAGTTTTATGAGTAATGTAAATTAATAAAAACAGTTCAAACATTAATAATTTCTTTGCCATAATTAATTAGATCATATCGCACCCCGAGTGCAAGACTTCTTTCCGCCCGAAATGTGTTCATTGTACCAAGCTCTAGTGACATCTATGTATAATGTCATAAAGCTCAGTATGCGTTCTCTCTTCGCTTTATCGCAACGTTTTTCAACATAGAGGCATTTGTATTTAATTAGAAAATTAATGTTTTTAAAACAGTTTTTCAAAATGCACACGTTATTCAGTTTCATCAATCGTGAACCCTTCGGAGATATTCAATTTCGGATATTATACAATTTGACCAATTTCTAAAATCACAGTTTTCTGGTTCTGTCCAAAGAATGTTGTAAAGCCATAATTTTTTTTGAAATAAATAAATAATATCCCTTGAGAACCTGAAATAAAAATGTCCCCAATAGAAAAATATCACGTTTTGTTGATTTCGAACATTTTGTTTGTGCCATCTATATTTCAGTATACAAATTAAATTATTACTTTCCCAGCTTTGACGAGAGGAGTCTTTTTCTCCGGCGTATAGGTGGCCAATGGCAGATAAATTATTAAGGAGTAGGTAGGCCAGCAGGTCTACCAATATTAAAAATTATTTTCGACGAGGATACTTACTCTAACATTATTAAAAAATTAGGGTCCATATTTACAAGGCAGCTTTATTACAGGAAAGGATATTGTTTAGAAGTGAAATGGGCAGAGGCGGATCGTTTGGTTAGCAGGAGGTCAACATCCCTGATAAAAGGTGGACTGAATCACAAAATTGGACATTCATTAAATCCCCAAAAAATAAAAATGGTCACAAGTCTTAATTTCACCAGCGACAAATTAGTGTTGAGAACCAATGATTTATAATCGCTTTTTAAAGATACAAGTTATATATTACTATGTTAAATGCTAAAATACCTAGTTACGCCTTTGACGAAAAAGTTTCGAGTTATGTTTTCATATCATTTGCAAATCGCTAATGTTAAGATTTTAAGTAATTATTGATAAAAATATTCAATTAAAATCAAAACCAGATTTCTGAATAACATACGTCATATATGTATGTAGGTGCCTACACATATTATAAAATTTATTGTAATTATAAGAATATTTTAAATAAATAAGTTTATTTTTTATGTTATGCTCATTTCTAGATGAAATACTTGCTCGAGCATTAGGATACTTACTCAAATAAGTTGTGATGATAGTATTAAGACAATTACATTTCCTTTGTAAAATTGTGGCCCACCTCCCTCTAGATAAATTTTGTGGTATTATTGGGTAGTAAAAAAGTAACAAATTTAGGAAACATTCAAGTCTGTCATTTGAATATGTTTTACTAATATTTTTTTAATCTTAAATATAACAAACATGGTTTATATAAAACGTTTTAAATCACGAATATATTCTGATTTTACTTTAGTCATGGTTTACGTTCGCAGTAGGACTATCACTTGTTGATGGTCTGCATTTTAAAAATTAATGTTATAAAATATTAACAAAAAACTTTTTTCTATTTTCTTTATTTATTTTTATCAAGCCTTTTTTATAATATCTACAATATTTTATTTTTCTTTAAGTGATTTATATTTTAATGTATAATATTCTGAATATTTTGAGTTTGTCCAATTTTTTTTCGGAACACAGTACTGGATTTTTGTCACAGGGACTCATTAATCAAGATAATGATGTCCTTATTACAAAAATCTTGATTAATGATGTCCCTGTGACAAAAATCCAGTACTGTGTTCCGAAAAAAAAATTGAACAAACTCAAAATATTCTGAATAAAAATATTGGCCTAAAAAATTAGTTAGGAGTTTGCTAAAAAAATCCAATCATAAAAAATAGATATCTTATTAGTGACATCTGTGGTTATTTAAGGGAATGAAAAAGCTTTGGATGCCGGTCGTGCTAAGGATTATTACAACACATATACGAAACATGTCAAATTTAAATATATACAACTTCCATAGACGTGGTATTCTATAATGAGTGGAATGGTGGACACCCTATGGACTTCCATACCTACTTTCCTATAAAAAAATATAATTTCGTCTCTGTGAGACTATAATTTATCTTGATTTATAATATTATATGTTTCTTTGTGCATTCCTACCTTTGAAAGCTTTTAACTTGCCTACTTACCATCACGCATTTCCCCCACGGGTAAGCAGAGAGGATGGGTGCCACAATCTTCTGTCCTGACACACAATTCTCACCTCATCCACACTCATACTTCTTTTCATGCAAGCTCGATGATTTTTAACACTCCTAACAGGACCATATTGCAG
>JADDOH010000770.1:0-131843 GCA_016648135.1 Agrypnia vestita | reverse complement strand
GCACCAAAACTGTCAAACTGACGTTTATTTTCGCGCGCACAAATCGCTTATTAACCGCGGCTGTGTGAACAGATGACACAAATCGCATGTTTTGAAACGCGATTCTGAAACTGAACGGTTCCCGCTGTGTCTGAACAAGCCCTTATGCTATCGGTTAAGTAGACCGCGCGCAGTTGTCGTTATAAATTTATCACATTAATAATAATTATATTAAAATAAATAAATATGCTCTTCACTTTAAACTAAGCAAGTCGAAAAATTCAAATACCTTGGGGTGGAACTTTCTAGCGACGGGAGGCAGGAAAGTGAAATAGATAGAAGAATCGGAGCTGCAACCGGCGTTCTACGCTCTTTATATAGTGCGGTGATAAGAAAATCCGAGCTTAGTGTCAAGACAAAACTGTTTTCAAATCTGTGTACAGGCCCACCCTAATATATGGCCATCAAATGTGGATCCTGACGGAGAGAGTGAGAACAAGGATCCAGGCTGCCGAGATGAGTTTTCTAAGGGGGGTAGCGGGAGTCACACTCATGAAGAGAGTGAGAAGTGTTAACATAAGGCACACACTCGGCATGGAGCCCCTACTCCTACATGAAGCATAGAAAAAATACAAATAAGGTGGCTTGGACATGCGCTAAGAATGCCAGAGGAACGAATACCAGAAAGAATCCTCTTGGCAACTGATTAAGTTGGGAGAAGCAACAAAAATGTGTATAAAAACAGATTGGGTCTAGATTGGTTGACTCATGCAGAAGCAGTGCAAGACAGGGTAATATGGAAACACTTTGGCGAGTCTTTGGGCTTCCGAATCTACTACAAGGGGATGAAGATGATGATGATGAATTTTGACCAAAATTTATTTTCTTCACCTATTAGTTTCAGGTTTTAAAAGGTATCGACAGTCATTATTATTATTAAGATGTGATTAATATTATTTCATTCCCTATCCATAAAATATTAAGTACACATTAAACAAATGTGTGTACTTTTGTATTGTTATAATTAAAAAATTATACAATAGCAAAGGATTCGTCAGTAGCCGACTGTGTCCTGTATTGTAAAGCTTTTTTATTTTAAATTTTATTTATAAAACAAAAAAACATTAGTGTAGAATTTTTTAAAGTACGACCAATGAAGATAACTATTTTTATATGTATACAATTTCACGTACGTATCTTCAGCCATTGCCGATCCACTTCTGGATGAAGGCCTCCCTTTCCTCTGGGCGTACTCTAACTCCTTTTTTGTCTCGCAGGTATGATTCAAGATTAATTTTTCTTGGCTTGGTGAAGGCTATCAGTGTCACTACCAAAAAGCGTAAATGACAATGGGCGTGCTATATTTCAAGATGTAGAGATGAAATTTATTGAAACAAATAAGGCGAATCACATACAAAGATAAACATAAAAATATATCTGTACGCGATGCGATTCGCCGCGTACGTGGGGGGTGGCGGAAATATTCGGCGGGAAATGGGAAGGTTAAGAGGAATGACGAGGCGAGAAATGGACTGTATTGGTCGAGAAAGGGAGGGACGTTTCGACTCATCTTTATCTCTTGGCGCTCTTCCAGATGTCACCTCACGAAATACTTGGTTCACTCGGCTGGCCACCAACACGCGCTAACCCCGTTGTCAGGCGGTGACGAGAGAATGGTTATAGGATGCACAATTAAACACAAGACAAAAGTTTACAGGGCAGGATGCGAGAAAGTCTGTCCTGTGGCGCTTTAACAACAAGACTTGTCAAAACGAAAGGTAAACTGTACTATCGAGGGTAGGATAAATTTCGATAGAGATAAATCAGTGTTGCCACGTAAACAATCGATTTCTGTGCCAACGTGATGTCAGGAATATCGAACAATATCTACATATTATACAGTAATACGTAGATTTTAGATTTTCTTTTCCCGATGTACAGCTTTAATCAGTTACATGATAAGATGTATAAAAAATATTTAAAGGTGTGTGTGTACCAAAAAGCATTTGTTTTAAAATTGTAACTCGAAAATCTCTTTTTAAAAAGTCAAATTATAAATGAATTAATCAGTTCTAATAGTTTTATATTACAGCTGTATCGGCGATGCGGGCTATTTATAAACTGTGGATAAACCCAAGTCGACTTCCGATTCCTTGGAGTCTACGATAGGTACTCTACTTTATGCGGCTAGACCGCCTAGTCTACCACTTAAAGTGCATCAGCTCTAAGTGCTTTGATACTTTTAAGGAATACGTGAATATCTACGTGATGCATTTAAGTATCTGAGTTCACTCATTCACAGAGACGGAGGATTTGCAGCGGATGTTGACAATAAAATAGGTGTGGCATGGATGAAATTGAGATCCGTAACAGGAATCTTGCGTGACCCGAAAATGCCTATAAAATTTAAAGGAAAGATATACCAGACTATTGTTAGACCCGCAATAATGTTTGGCTCCGGATGCTGGACAATGTAAAACTCCTACTCTAGGCAACTCGAAACAGCAAAAATGCGAATGCTTAGATGGTCGGCAGGAGTAACACTAAAATAAAGGATTAAAATTTCACGCATTCGTGGTAGCCTGGGCGTCACGGACATATACAGTAAGGTGGAGGAACGACAGTTGAGATGGTATGCGCACATAAGACGGAGACCGCCAGACCATACGGTGAAGCAGGCATGAAGCTTCATCGACAGTCATCCAGACTCCTGGATGATTAAATGCTCCAAAATACTACAGAAAAAAGGCCTGGATGAAAGCGATACCCAGAACCGAAGAAGACACAGCCTAAGAACGAAGAGAGCCGATCCCAACAGCCTGCCTAGGCAATGAAGAAGATTAAAAGCTTCAAGTTCAAGAAGGGTAAAAAATTCAGGCAAAAAACCCTCTAATCATTTTACGTGACATTTAAAAGAGTTCAATATTAATGTGCGAATATTTTCAACATTGGAGTTCAGTGAATTGAGTGCATTTGATTGCTTCAGAAAATAGTGCCCGGGCAGTCCGTGTTAGTATTTGAAATTTGTGGATAAACCGCATACAATCGACTTATCTAAACGATTTAATTTACCTGTTCCCTTATGGGTAATTAGATTAGTTACGGTGAAGACGATGTATATTAAGATATTTTTTTCACGCAGGCACTTATCATTAAAAAATTTCCCGTTGAGAATATATGATGTCTCGAAAATTGCGCGCTGACAATAACGCGTAATACAAAAGAAAAGGGAATATTAATTCCCATGTAACCCAAGAGTCATTCACAAAGCTGAAAAGTAAATAATAACGAAATGTAAAGCTTTGTGAATACAACGGATATAAAAAAACTATAATTTCATCATTTGAATTAATAAGTAAAAAATAACTTCATTCACCGTTCTCTCGAAGAAGTTTTTCCAAAAGCGTTTTCTTTTAAATGTGTTTCATTGTTGCAGATAAACTTTTTCATGAATTTTTTCACAAAATTTCCACCATTATTAGTGTACCATAGGTTAGGTTAAGTTAAAAAAAACGTTTTTTTAACTATTATACTTGCATACTTTTTATTTTGTATTTTTTTCTGCGCGTTATTGTACGCGCGTAATTGTCCGCGCGCTGTTGTCGGGGTTGCGACACGCGCTTTAGCCTTTCGCGCATTTGTTTTGAGCGAAATTATCGGGGTGCCCGCGGACCGGCACAGCTCACTAATAATACAAACTTAGATTAATTTTAAATTTGGTAAAAAAATAAATCAAACGCAAAAATAATACATTTTAAAAGGAATCGCAGCGGGTTCCTATTTCAAATTTACGCCGCAGAATTAGTGTCTGGAACGACCCGGTCATTGTTTGTCACGAAATTAAAAAACAAAAGAATAATGTTGTAGTAATAATCCCCGTGTAAAGGTGATCCGCTCCCTCCCCCCGCCCCTGGCTCGTCCCGGCGTGGGGGAGCAGCCCGTCGCCATGGCAACCCGGATCGATCCTCTCCCAGAGTTACTCTCTTTCTCCCGTCGCGTCCCTCCCGGCCCCCCCCCTCCCCGCCCCTCCCGCACCCCTCGACCGCCCCCGCGCCCCCCCCGCCGCAGCATCCCCCGCCCCGCCGCGGCTAGGGCGCCCGCGGACCTCGGGTCGGCTGGTGTCAGACGAAAATGATATTTACTGCTGTCCATATTTTGCACTCTTGGAAAACGTAAATAAATACTTTAGTAAATTTGAGACTAACAATAGATCTTTAACATGACAGAAAACTATGAACACTATTATGTAATTTTATTCACGTAAAATACTGCATTCTAAGACACACAATACTGTTACTAAATTAGTATGGTAGATTCAATTAGCACGATGGCAGTATTAAAGAATGAAAGAATAAGTGCTTTTAGAGAAGAACATATTTTGAAAGGATTCTAAAAAATGATCCAGTTTTCAATAAGACAAAAGTATAAATTACGCATTCGGTCGTTTTAATTGAAATACCGATCAGAGCGACGAGAATGACGTCACCCCTAAGTAATCATCACCGCGTGTCTCTTGAACTGTTGTCCTAGACACGGTGCAATGTTTACTTAGGCTTGACGTAACGTAGACGTTATGAAATTAAAAATAGGTAGATAGACGAAAATGCAATCCTTCGCGTAAAAACATAGTTTATTACCGAAATAATGTTATTTTCGGTAATAGTAAACGTGCACCTACATTATAGAGGGTTATTTCAAAGTCTGTTATCATACCTATTATAAACCACGGCTTAAACAGCGACGGGCTGACGTTTTAAACGCGTTTATAGAAAGTTAAACAAAAACAATAAAGAATAATTAAAAATATTGCAAATGAAAACAAGTGGATCAAACAAATTTTTGAAGACATGCTTTTAATATGGGGTAATAGTTTTACCGCGAGAAGGAGTAAGCACATGAGTGAGACAGGCTAATTGCAGAAAATATTGCGTACATTGAGCATTAATACTCTTTGAAGCCGTGGCATAATTATGTTGAATATCCTTTTAGTCAAATTTTAAATTTTTTCTAAACCAAAGTTATCTTGAGATATTACAAATCTAAACTCAACATAACCCCAATTCATAGAAATTGACATTAAGTTCCGACGCCTTATGTCAACGTTGAAAATTAAAAAATTTGAAATCGGAACATTTTTTCACATTAATAATTATAAATCTCGAAGCTGCACATAGGTACTTTAAATGTTCAATAATAATAAAAAATTATTCATTTTAATCAATATAATTACTAAATTACGTCGAAAATGATTTAATAATGTATGGTCGTCCACTTTACGTAAATGTTGAAAATTTCAGAAGTCTAGCTAGTCGGGAAGCTGGTGAAAAATCAATTGTAAGATTCCGCCACAAAAATAAATAAACAAACAAACAGACAAAGAGAGCTAATTAAAAGCATGTAAAAAAGAAGCATGTCACGACCAGCCTGATAACCTATTTAAAATGTATAAAATCTTACCAATATAAAAAAAAACCTTAAAGACTGACACTGGAAAAATATGACAAGGATATATTTAAAACACAGATATTATGACACTGTAATTATTAACGAATAAAAACTAGAAGCAAAAAAACAATTTTTTTTACGTAGACCGGACCAATTATTAATTAAGATAAATTGTAGAAGTCTCTCAGAAATGAAGTTATGAATATGAGAAACGTACGTGGAAGTATTTTTATAATGTGTGGATGTTCTTACGATAGAATTGGTGAACGCCGCATTGTGTAGAATGATTACTTAAGCCAGCTCATACAGATTGAAAGCCCTGGGCCACCGTACAAAAAGACTTCCACACACGTTTCTCAAATTCACATCTTTGTCTCTGTGAGGCTTATATTATTTATCTTAAATAGAATGATAATTATTAAACACTGTTACAACTACATTTGAATGTATTAATCAGCATTTCTCGAGTTTCTGGTTCATATCGAGTCTACATCTTCACCTCGTCGATTAGAATTACTGATCCTCTAAAAACTCTAGAAGCTCTTATAAACTCAAGAGTTATCTTCTTCTTCTTCTTCAGTCTTTATCTCTCCACTGTTAGATATAGGCCTCTTCCATATTCTTCCTTCCTTCCTTGTTATTTTCTAATTGTAGTCATTATTCCCCCCTACAGCGGCTATATCGTCGGGCCATCTCTTTTCAGGTCTTCCGACGCCTCTTTTATTTTCGCAAGGTCTCCATTTCAGAACTCTGGGAGTCCATCTTGTAGCATCCTGCCTTGCAACATGCCAAGCCCATTTTAGCTTTTTTGCATATAACCGCTTAATTTACGAATGATCCTTAACGAAAAAACCTCCAAAGTTGACACCGATTCTGCATATAAGCGTATTTTATCTTCTTATATTTATAATGCAAAAGCATGTCGTGTTAATAGTCTATCTCTATTTAATTATTCAGTTTATAAGCTCCCGGAATGTAGGCACGAACATTTCAAGACTGGCTTATATTAATACTGATGATAATTTATTTATTCAGAATATATCGAAAATATTCTGAATGAAAAATACTGGTAAAAAAAGGAATTTAATAAAAAAATTGAAATAATAAATATTTCTGGCATATCCTAGTGTAAGGGTACGAACATGCCAAAGATGCTTCACTGCGATACCTCGCGGTCGCGGTTTAGCTCGCTATCTCGATGTCACCTCCATGTAAAACAAATACACGCTAGTAGATACGCACGCACATGCCGAAAGATACCTCACTGCGATACATCGCGGCCTACATGGAGGTTTAGCTCGATGCTTTCGTGATAACAAAATATTTTGTTTTCACATCGCGGTCGACCGCGAGCAGCGATGTGTTCTGGCTCGTGATTGGTCATATTCGCCTCAGCCTAGCGAATCTGTCCAATCACGATCCAGATCACATCGCTGCTCGCTGTCGACCGCGATGTAAAAACAAATGGATCTGTCATCTGTCATTAATCCCGTATTGCTCATGTCACGATCGCTATAGTTATCTTTTAAACTGATTTTACTTGATAAATACTGTGAATTGAATTGTGGATAAGGAGGTGCTAATTGTTTGTTAAAAAATAAAAATCACCACAACAAATAGCGAGTATCGACATCGAGGTGCGACTGAACCGACATGTTCGCACCGCCATCCATGTAAACAGCGAGTATCGACATCGAGATAGCGAGCTGAAACCGCGACCGCGAGGTATCGCAGTGAGGCATCTTTGGCATGTTCGTACCCTAATGTTAGTAATTCGGAAAGAATTTCATTTCACAGAAAAAAGTATATTGCTTCATAAAAATCCGTAAAATCAATTGTCTCATTGAGCGACATTAACGATATCAAAAATAATTAGCGACATCTGTGGAGATTTAGGGGGAAGGAAAATGTCTGTCACAGGCCGGTATAATAGGTTGTTACAACACATACGTGATGTGTGTCATATAATCCAAATATAAACAACTTCCAAAAATTAGTAAGACATGGTTTATTCTATCATGGTGGAAATGGCGAACCTTACATATGTGTAAAGTAATCACTTAAGCCTACCATACGATCGGTCGTAAGTCCGATATACACCATAAATGACTTCTATACCTACTTTCCCATAATAATAATAAAATACAGTTTCGTCTCTGTGAGACATCCATAATATACATTAATTGATAATTTATTTAATTTATTGCCTTCTGATTCCAAATCACATATTATTTTTTGTTAAATTAAAAAAAAACATTTTTCGCACCAGGCCTAAGGGTGGTTGTAGCCGCTCGGCGCTTCTCCCCCCGGTCCAGGTATCCCCGAACGTGATTTTATGCGCCGTAGCAATTTTTTACGATTCTCCGGATTATGATGCGGTGGCTTGTTACTTACTGCCGTCCTTTACGGTGTCCTTGTTCTTTGTTTATTTTTCAGGCTGCATTTTCGAAAAGCGTCCTCCTTTCGCAGGGGGAGCGACCCCCGACCCCCACCCGTTGTCTCCCGCACAGAGGGCGCATTTTATCGATGGACGTCTGATCCGCCGTTTTAAAATGCCTCAGATGTAACGTGTTTGTGTTGGCGTTCTCGAAATTCTTCGCGGATATCTTCGTGCCTTTAAAAGGTAGACAGGATTGAAAAAGGGTCGCTAAGATGGTTTGGATATGTGACAAATAAAAATAGTAAATGAACACAAGACAAACTATATTACCTTTATCGCTATTTGTTGTTAGGATATCGTAATTTTATTTGAAGTTCAAATGATATTGTCACGAAATAGCGAGCATAAGGTTTTGCGCAATGTCCGAATCCCTTGTAATGTAACTTTGGAAGGACACTGTGGAAGGCTATAGAATAGTCTACAATTATCTAGAACCTTCGGAAAACATGTACAAAACGACTAGAATAGCTAAAAGGCGACGGAAACCTTCTCAGAAACAGTAGGAAGGGAAATAATCTTATCGAGAGTTCGAAAAAACCAGCGATTGGGACTACGCTGCGGCGCGAGAGTTTATTTTGACAGATCATTCTTAATCGCTAATTAATTTCCAGTGTTTTCGATAGAAGCAGAAGGAATTGCTCATAATCGAGGATTATACAGTACTCTACACCTTTTACAGGGAATTGGAAATTGCTAGAATGTTCTGGGATGCTCTCTGGATTCTGGAAGAATCGCGAGCGACATCGACTATACAAGGAGATTGACCGTACCACTGCGCACTTAGTACTTGCGTTGTAGTTACAGAATGCGAATCATAGAAGCTAGCGCGAACGCGAGTACACAGATAAAACGGTGATTCAGTGTGAGAAGCGACCATAAATTTAACGAGCGATTTCAGTGTGGATTCTCATCAGCGATGAAGTGCCTACCGACGTGTAAGAAGTATTCTATAGTAATCAGAGCGAAACAAATCAATAAATCAGAATTTCTAGACACGCGTAGAAGATCATGCGACTATTGCGTAATTTAGTGTGAATTAAAGAACAGTGCTCTGATGAAATACACGTCCAGTGATTTTTTAAATTTATTAAAATAATAAATAAGAGGATAATTAATTTCCAGTATTTTATTTGCCTCCCACAGTCATGTTTGCTTGAAAGAATCTATAAAGATACTAAATAACCGTCAAAAGGTTATTTAAGGTATATTAAACCTGCAGTCAGGCAAAGGTGGGTAAGTACGAATGTACATGATGTATTAACTTTTTTATATTAAGCTAATAAGTACAAATGATTGTTGAAGACGGCACATTCACTGCAAATGCATATTTCGGCATTCTTTTTTACGAAAATGTGGATTTTTATTATTCATTTATATCAGAATGTATATTCTAGACTGCAATTTTTTTAGGGCAAACCTTAGAGAAAACCTTTGTTCTTATATAAATGTAACAAACTGAACATTGTTTACAAAAATTAAGAAAATATAAACATTAATCGACAAGCCGCGGCCAAAACAATCGATTTTAGTGTCCTAGGCGGCGCAAAGTTTTAATGAATATTTATATGTAGACACAATATGTTTTGTTATACGTATAGAGTATTATCTACGTTCATTATCTAGAGTCTGTACTAAGGAAATTAAGAAAATCAATATTAATAAAGCTATAATGTTTTAAATTTGCGAGAAACGTTTTTTGTTGATTTTAATACGTTTTTTATTTATATAAAGAGATGATTTTAAACAGTATATTCTATTTATTCACGTATTTTGAGGCTTTACTCACTAAATAAAAGTTAGCTTTTTAAATAAAAACACGTTGTACGTGTTAATCAATTTTTTATTTCAATTTACCTATTTATTTTTCTACATCTCCTCTATCCTAATAAGTTCCTGACCCGATGAAGATAAATATATTTTTTAAATAGTTTGAATTAATTTTATTTGATTAAGTACTTAGAGGTCTGTAGGTACTGAATAGTAGGTACTGATAAGTTTTTTTGATCAAGTGTATGTCGCAGCTTTTCAAACTATCATCTAAAAAGTGTCGACGCCTTTTAGTCATCAACGTTTTACGAAACATCAAGAAAAATTATCGGTCCTCGTAATTCAGTGGGAATGGTACTGGCGTGTCATACCGGAGGCTCCGGGTTCGATTCCGGTTTAAGTCACAATTCTTCTATGTGCCTTCTTCTATCAAGCCTCTTGCTTTTGTAATGTATTTTGCTGCATAAGTTTGACCTCTTGACCTGTCGTAAAAAAATCAAGCTGAAGTTTTAATTTTATAAATTGATTGTTTTGACTTCAGAATACAAAATATGCAAACAAAAGTTTTTCTTCGGGAAAGAGAAATAGATCACAAAGGAAGAATGTCCCCCTCCCTCGCGTATGTCTACGACACATTTACAGTATTAATTCTTGCATAATTTAATCTCTTAGTAAACAAGACGATACAAATAGAAAACATGTATTTTTAATTTTTTTTTCCAAACATAGTTTCATATGTGAAAACATTTTATTTTTTTAATCGTATTTAGTTTGAATTTTTATAATCGTTTCGAAATTGATAATTATTTGCACAAGGACTTATCCAAAGAGTATCTAATAAAATGTTACCGTTATTAATATCAGCAACAAAATCTTCTTCAGAAAAAAAGCACAACAATGTTCCTCTTGTCAATTTTCTGATATATCATCATTAGTGTTATCTAAACGGATTCGTTTTGTACAAAGTATAAACAACCTCCCCGAGCCCGGCCTGCCTGGAAAAGCGCAACAAAGAACAAAACTAATCTCACCCTTATCAAAAGCTCCATTGAGATGGTAATGCAGAGCCCATTCAGCTAGCACCCCGGCGGAGAATTACGGCAACCAGCACCTCCACGGCCCGCAGCCTCCTCGTCAGGCTTCACGGGCCTTCGTAGAGCCTTCACGGAGGCCGCAGGAGGGGCCGGACCCATTAACGGGATAATAAAAACAGTTACTCCGGGCGAACGACGCGGAATTGCTTTAATCGCTTTCGGTTTGAACGTGAATTGAAAATGTAGCGGTGTTTAGCATCATTAATAGAATTACACAGGGCGCTGTAGAGCCCGTGCTTACAGTTATGTGGATTGCTAGTGATGGGTCCACTACAATGTAGTACTACATAACACTGAAGTGCACACTTCGCACGTTTTGAAGTGTAGTGCACACTACAAACCACAAACACCAAAGTTATTGAAAGTATAAACTTCAAATAGTACACACACTTCAAAGTTATCGAAAGTATGAGAAACATACTTTAAATAGTGCACTTTTTACATGAAATTTTTGGGAAGTTGATGTAGCTAAACGAAGAAATCTGTGAAAACTGTAACAACCCCCCCCCCCCCATGGTTTGAAAATTTTTTGCGAAATCTGGCTGGCGACCTTTTTTTTATCGTCATTTATCTTAAATATTTTTCTCGTTGACCTTATTTTTTTTTAGCTCGCCAAATTTTTACTTACAAAAATATTTACTTCACTAGTACTACAATTTTGTAGTACAATTACTTCATTTCATTACTTCACTTCATTAATATTACAATTACTTCATTACTTCACTTCATTTACTTCACTTCACTTCGTAGTACTACAATTACTTCACTTCATGTAGTTTTTACTACAAATGTAGTGTACACTTTGTAGTATTCAAACTGGTGAATGTGTGTGTGTTGTAGTCTTCATTTTGAAATGTAGTTTTTCCTTCGCTAATTGCTAGAAGCTAGGTAGACAGCGCAGATTTATGCAACGCGGAATGGTGAGGGTGCTTCTTTTCGACATTAAAATAAAATAAACGCGTCAACCTTACATCGACGCCAGAATAATCACGTTTTTTTACTCCCTTTATATTAACTCGTGGCGTCTGATTGATAGCTCGCTTGTCCGACGAAAAAACTTTGGATCGTTTTTTAACCCTTTTCCCGTAATCCAATTGAGCTGAAACTTTGCAAGCAGACGCGTGGCGACGATCAAGAAGATCTATCAAATTTTCGTTAAAAATATTAATAATCATAGTACAATTTTGGATTTTTCAAATTTTTAATGATTTTTTCATACAACTGTGTAAGTTGTATGAAAAGACTCCGACGCATCTGGTGGACACGAAACACGAAAATGAGAAACGAAGTATTGTAAAAACTTGGTTTTTATGGGTTAGTTTTTTTACGACTTTCAAAAAATAAACTCGTCAATATTCTATCGACGTAAAAGTAATCACGTATTTTTTAATAAATTTAAGAGGTCGCTATCGAATGTCAAAAGTTGAAAAAGAGATTATTGAGAAAAGGAAAAATGAATGCCTACTGCTTCCGCGTGCACACACCGTCTAATTTGTACCTTAAAATCGTTTTAAGTAGCTCGTTAAATAAATAAAGTGCGTCCGTCTGTCCGTCCGTCCGTACATTCGTCCTTCGTAAATTCGTGTAACGTCCCTTACTTCTTTGTAGTATAAAAACTTTTTTTTCTTGTTCTTTTTCTCTCTTTTTATTCTTTTCCCAGATCACAGACCTTATGACACTCCACAAAATAGTAAACTAGACTCGCCCTCAATACTCTCGCAAATAGATATTAATATACCTGCCCGGTCTCTGAGATCCCAAACACTATTCCACACAAAGGTCTACAACACTAACATAGGTTATTTCTCTCCTCTACCTAGAATGCTAAACCAGTACAACGAGGTCACGTCATGTAACCCTAACATCGACGTATTTCACATGACACAACCTCAGTTTAAGAGAGAAATTACATACATTTTTCGGAAATCGACCTAAACAAAAATTTTATAGCCACAAAGACTTAGTTGACCTGGGAGCCTACATGCCTATTATGTCGTGCGGAGAATGTGAACTTCGTTCATCTCGTAATCACTTATTGTAGTATACTTATATTGTATAATGTATTTATGTTTTATTTTAATGTATTATCGTAAATTGTAACTGTACTAATCACCTTATCCTAAATGACTATCCATTAGGGTCATTCTGACCTGTCGATAATTTAAAAAAAAATCTATTTTTTCTCTTATTTTTTAAAAAATAAATAAATCCTTATTCTTTAGGAACCGGCATGTAAAAATACCGTTATTTTTGCAGGGCTATAGCTAGTACGAAATAAAATTGATTATATCGCATGTATTAAGAAAGTTATTTAAAGTTTCGAAATTTTAATCGCAAACCATAGACTAGAGAATAAAATGTAAAATAACCAAATCTTATTTGACCGAACCTAAGTAAGAACTAACATAACCCAAAAAAGTTTCGTATTCGCAGATTTAATCCCAATAGTATAAAAATATGTCATTTCAAAAATCTCACATGATTATATTTACTATCCCACTTATGACAATTTTGTTGTCTATCCGTCCGTACGTTCGTCGTAACTTCGCGTAACGTCCGGAACTTCTTTATAGTACAAACTTTTTCTTTTTTTTGAACCGACATGTAAAAGTACCGTCATTTTTGACGGGATAAAGCTAGTATAATATGAGGACTCGAATGACTGTCCTATTCTAGTAAATTCTCGAAACATCGAGGAAACGATAGCCTATATAAAGGAATCGACTGGCTACTGCGCAATCAATCGTGTCAAAGTTGTTTGACAGCGCCAAGTCCACAAAGTCAAAGCGAAAACATGCAGCGTGTGATGCTAGCGCGTATTCAACCGAGACAGATATCCGGCGCAAGTGCCTACCGGCATGCAAGAAGTTTTCTAATGCGGACCTGAGCGATTTAAGTAACGTGCATCGGTAAATGGGAGGTATGTTATTCAGAAGTGATAAAAGTGAAGCGAAGATTTCTAGATAATAAATGCGATTTAGTAATGGGATAATTAGTCTGAATTATACCAGATACATATAGTGACTGTGAACTTGAGAATAGTACTCTAGTTAGGTTTATGTTCAGGGACTTTTTATGTTTAAGTGTTTCATTTGTCTTTCACAGCCACGCTCCGTGACAGTAGGTATACGGTCCGATTCATGTAATAATCAATTTGTTATCTACGTTGGATGTTACTTACTTACCATCACGCCGTTTCCCCGTGGGGTTAGGCAGAGAGGATAGAGTGCAACACTCTTCTGTCCTGACATACAACTCTCGCCTCATCCACATTCATACATTTTCGCATGCAAGCTCGACGGTTGTTGAAGCTTCTAACGGGACCATCTTCCTGTATCTGGTTTATCTGGTCGTGCCACGTTTTCCGCGTTCGCCCTCTCTTTCTGGTACCGTCAACACTTGCGTTATACCTATATCTTTCTTACCAATCTTCCCTCATTCATTCGCTCAACATGCCCACCCAAGCGACCCTGTTTTAATTGTATTAATTATGATAAGATCAGCTCTAGATTTATTCCTAATATCTTCATTCTTGACTCTGTCATAAATGGATGAGAGCAGTTTGAAGTTTTATTTACATAAAGACACTTTATGTCATAGTTCGATAACTACAAAAGATTTTCCTTTGAAACTTAGGTTAGTTATTGAAAGTTGATACATTTCCAACCTCAAATATAGTCAGCGCAGTACAAAGACGTTTTTACACATGCTGCATTGTTCTACCATCGCAAATCAGAACCGTCGTTATACCAACCTCGTATGACGACGGTTAAATTAATGAGAAAAAATACACTTTTTATATACCATTAGATGGCTTTTTTTTCACTTTTTAACGATCCAAAAAAGTCAATGTGGAATTTTTTGCACATCCGTCACATTTCTCTACGATCATGAAGGATCTTTCTGCGGGATCTCGTCTAGGTATATTTGGTGTTGTTGTATTGTCTTAACGCGGAAGAAGGTATAGTTCAACTTTCTAGAAAGAGTTTTAAAATATCTACGATAGGACACGACCCTGCGCTCTTTCCAATTTTCTAAAATTTACAAGACTAAATTTCGAAAATTTGCAAGGGCTTCGTTTCTGCAACTTTCCAATCTTGGAAGGGAACATCGGACGGCTTTTCAATAATGAGCATCTGTTCGGCGCGGCGCAGCGGCCCCCAACGCGAGTTTAATTCATCTCCAAGAGCGTTTCACGAACTTTGTATGAAGAAATTGGCGTTCTCACTACCGCCATCTGCCGGCGCGGAGAAGAACGGAAACGGGAAATGGCGGCAAATTGTGTAATGGAAATTACTTCATTGTTACTATATATCGTTTCACCGCTTCATCGTGCACTCGCTACTCTGCAATAGCTAGACGAACACGTCATTCATTCATTGAATGACGTGTTCGTGTGGGTGTAGCGGTGATGGAAATATTCGCCATTTCATCATTTATTAACTGTCAAAATCGAATTGTGTAGATTATGTAATGATTGAACACTCTCTCAACACATTAGAAAATTACGAAAAACTATTACACGACTCCTTTTCTTAAAATTATGTTTGATAAACTAAGTTAAAATTATGTTTGATAAGTTTATTGATAAGACTTCAATAAACGTATTTATCATAATACCTATTTATATCGCTTGCCCAACGTAACTTGGTGTGCGGCGAATTTGGAATTAAAACCCGCCCCGCCCTCACCCGGCGGTAACCCCTCGCCCTGTCATTTAGTTCAATTTTGTATTTGGTCGGGAGCTGTGACATCTTGATTTCCAATATACACTGAATTATTAAGTCCAAAACATCCTAAACAGTCCGGGATGGTGCAAGAACAATTGTCGATGAAGTATAAAGTTTTGCGAAGCTGAAAAAGCGAATAATGGACCGACATTACCGTCTGACAGTTTGACAGATATAACGGCCGCCATTACTGCATGTTTTCCTTAGTGCTGCCCGACCAAATTTCTGTATTTAATACGACACTGGTCACCGGACATTCTGTACATTATGTATTGTGTTCTTTTCAGAATAAATGGATGGAAGTGAAGCCTGGAGCTGGCAGAAGAGGAATGAAAGTAGATTGAATGCAGTGGAGGCGAGGTCCCTTAGACGTATGTGTGGTAAATCCATGTTCCATGATAGAGTAAAGAATGAAGATATTAGGAATGAATGTAAAGCTGATCGAAGCATAATACATAGAATAAAAATAGGGTCGCTCAAGGTGATTTGGGCATGTTGAGCGAATGAATGAGGAAAGAATGGTAAGAAGGATATATGATGCAAGTGTTGATGGCGCCAGAAAGAGAGGGCGACCACGGAGACGTGGCATGACCAGATTAACCAGATACTGGAAGATGGTCCTGTGAGAAGCCTGAACAACCGTCGAGCTTGCATGCGAAGATATATGAATGTAGACGAAGCGAAAGTTGTATGTCAGGACAGAAAAGTATGGCGTTCTATCCTCTCTGCCTACCCCCACGGGGAAACGGCGTGATGGTAAGTTAGTTAGTTAGTTATGTATTGTGTAATAAATTTACACCCTGACAACTTCTGTTACGCGACAGGGACGCCCTCCCTCGCACGCCAAGTTATAGTGGTACGTCTAGCTAGCTACGACTGCCGAGTCATGAAAGAAGATGGCGGAGCGAGGGAGAAGCCGCGGTAAGGTAGTGCCGCCTAGGGACTGCACAGTGAAACTTGCAAAAATTTGGTCGATTACCGTTTTCCGAACACATTGCGCGACCGCTAAACGTTGAAATAATAATAGTGGTTCACTTACTTACGTAGGCAGAGAGGATAGAGCAAACTCTCCTGTCCTGATACACAACTTTCGCCTCATCCACATTCATTCGTCTACGCATGCAAGTTTGATATAAAAAAGGACTTAGGCCCAATCTTAATAATTAAAAATGGACCGAATTAAAGGTTTTATAGGAAACTAGCTGTTTATACCCGGCGTTGCACGGGTAAAGGATTAAGTTTAAAATAAATTTATGAGTGTAAACGAAGGTTCGATTCGAACGGTAAAGATTTGCATCGAAAATATATCAGGGGGAGGGGAAAGGGTAAAAGGATAGGAAGGATATGTCAACAATGTTAAACGCTGAGTCCTAAAGAATAATTTTGCAAATTTTGAGTATGATTGGTCGAACGGTACAGATTTGCATCTAAAATATATCAGAGGGCGGGTAAAAGTAAAAAGGGGAGGGAATAAATGTCACTTTTGTTACCCGCCGGGTCCTAACGAATAAGTTTCCAAATTTTGTGTCAGATCGGTCAAACGGTACAGATCTGCATCAAAAATATATCAGGGTAGGGGAAGGGTTAAAAGAATAAGGGGAAATGTCGTACATAATACCCGCCGAGACCTTAAGAATAAGTTTAAAAATTTTGAGTCCGATCGGGCAAACGGCACAGATTTGCATCGAAAACATATTAGGGGAGGGGAAGTGTTAAAATAACAGGGGGAAAATGTTGCATGTTTTTCCCGCCGAGTCCTTAAGAATAAGTTTCCAAATTTTCAGTCTGATCGTGAATGGTACCCACCGCTTACCCAGGACCGTTTTATGAGCAAAAGCTCCCATATCGGTCCTTCTCATTCGTCTCCAGGTTGACATTTTTTTAGCTACAATGCAAGACCGTGCTGCCCCGCACGGGTCGTATAAACCGGTGCGAGGCGGCACGGCCGCAAAAACAAAACCATTCACAGACCGACACCATTAGATACGTCTTTATTGCATAAAAGAAATACATAAATAAATTCAAGAACAAAGAAAAGGTAAAATAACAAAATAAGAAAAATAATACAAAATAATACGAAATAATACAAAAATAATACAAGAACAAAGAAAAGGTAATAACAAAAGGAGAAAATAATACATAGTAGACGAATTTCGCGGTGGCGGCAGTGGATGGGTAAGGTCAAACAGACACCCCCTTAACTGGGAAAAAGACGAAATAAAAAAAAATACATTTGGATATCCGGGTAGGGAAGCACAGGACCGGCAGGTCTTCGTCCAATGCAGGAGCCCACACATTAACACAACACCGGGGAATGACAGAGTCAAACCACCAATACACAAGAAAACTTATCGCACAGATCCCCTCAGGATTTCCCAACGGGACACCCACACACGAATGAACCCTCGGAAGCATCCGAAGTTCCTTTCATTCCTCACTAGGACATCATTGGATGGACGTCCTGTCACGGTCATTCCAAACTCAGTTAATCCTGCTAACATATTCTCTCTCGCGTCATTCATGATCGTACATTCCCAAAGGATATGTTCCGCCGTTTGGGCCACCCGACCGCAAGCACACCACGGGTCAACGGAGAGTCCAAGATCGAAAAGCTTCGACCTGAACTCTCCGTGTCCCGATAGCATCTGAACAGTGTGGTGGTCCAGCGACGGAAAATATCCACTGCCCTTTTCCTTCACGGCCACCCTCGGAAAAAAGGAATGAGTCCATCTTCCGGTGGTGGCCGTGTCCCATCTTTCTTGCCAAACTATACATGATATTTCTCTCAATCTCTGACCCAACACCTGGTGTCGCAACGTCTCCGAGAGCCTGATGGTTCTACCAAAGTAGTTTACCTCCAGGCCCCTCCTAACACTTCGCCTGGCGCTGAACTCCAGTACCTCCAAGTCAGCAGGGAGCACCCCCGCTAACACCGGTAGGGCCGCACTGGACACAGTCCGATATGCTCCCGTCAGAGCCAGCAGGGGTACTCTCTGCCCCCGATTTAGAGCTGCGGCTACCACGCCGGTCCTCAGCCTGTGAGCCCATACCTCAGCAGCGTATGTGACTTGGGCCACATATGTCGCCCTATATACGAGGCGCATCGCCGGTGACCGGATGCCCCAGTCAGCGACACTAAGACTCTTCATGGAGGCAAATAAATCTCTCGCTCTGTCAGCAGTGGCCTTAACATGCGTGAGAAAGGAACCCGATGGGTCGAACGTTACACCCAGCCATTTGACCTCTCTTGCAAATTTCACGTTCATACTCCCCATTTTGACCACCGGGTTCCTCGCCTGACTCAAACCACCCTTCATCATCATGGCCACTGTTTTGCCAGGCGCCAAAGCCAACTTATTTCTAGCACACCAGTCCACAATCAGCTCAATTGATCTCTTACTCCTTTCCTCAAGCACTAAGCGGCTTCGTCCGGATACGAGCAACAGAATCATCCGCATAGGCAACGATGTTGCACCCCTCAGGCAACGGTAGACGAAGAATGTCATCGAAAAGTATGTTCCACAGGGTCGGTCCAAGGACCGAACCCTGTGGGCAGCCCATATTAATATGTCTGGTACTCGAGACCCCCGCGTAGCTGATCGTAGCAGCTCGATCACCGAGGTAGCTCTTGATTAGGTCAAAGAGGTACCTCGGGCACCGCCGCACTTTCAGCTTAGCGAGGATCATCTCCCACCAGGCATTATCAAAAGCCCCCGAGATGTCCAGGAAAATTCCCATAGCATGCTTCTCCTCACAGTCCTTTACCCATGTCTGTACATACATCATAGCACATTCCGTGAACTTACCCCTAACGAACCCAAACTGTCGGTCGCAGGCAGGCGAAAGATTGCTCTCTAGCCAGTTGCGCATCACTGTTTCAAGCACCTTTCCAAAAACGGGAAGGAGCGTGATTGGGCGATACGCGCCTGGATCTGACCTTGGTTTCTTGTTCCCCTTGGGTATGACACAGAGAGTCCCCTTCTTCCATATAGTGGGGAAATGCCCACTCTCATACACTCATTCATTACAAATAAAACGTCATCTCTTGCGAATCTCCAGACATTCTTCGCAATAACCCCAGTAATCCTGTCCATCCCCGGGGCCTTCGTTGGACCAATATTACGAAAAACATTCTCCAGCTCCGCCACAGTTATGGGAGGGGGCTCTCGCACCTCAAGAAGCATTGTATTTGTCGGGATGCGGGCTAACATACGGACTAATCTATGATGGTCCGTCTCCTCGTCAACCCTCTCAAGGGGCACTAGTTTGCCTAAGAACCCATCAAGGGTTGAGGGAAGATCAGTCGTCATCCCTTCCCCGAGAAGAATCCCGGAAAGAAGAGTGACGGCACTCTTTCCCCCTCCCTTGATTAGGCCTGTCACTTTCCAAGGGTCACCATTCCCCACTTCCGTGACCCACCTCCTCCAAGATGCTCGCTTCGCCTCACGGATCGCCGCCGAATAAGCACATCTTGCTGCACGCAGTTCCCCTTGTAGGGTCAGCTGCTCCGAAAGAGAAGCTAGACCCCGCCGGACAACCCCACACCTCCGATACGCCCGTCGGTAGGCACCCCGAAGCGAAAATAGCTCTCTGGTCCACCAGCAGGCCTTAAAAGACCCTCCGGTGCGTCCAAGAGCCAAGTCGGCCGACCTTGTGACTGCGGAATTAAGGTACTCACCAGCCAGGGTTGGGTTCCTAACACTTCTCTCATAGATGCCACTCAATTCATCTTTCAAAATAATCCCGAATGCATCCCAATCCGCATTTCTGGACTTAAACTTCCATGTATCTCTTGGAATTAGTACCGGGGTCAGGCTGAGAGCGAAAGTTATCAGACGGTGATCACTATTAATGACCCCGTCCAACACCTTCCACTCCCCGACAAGCCCTAACACATTATCCGTACATAGGGTGAGATCAATGCTCCTCCTCTCAACCTCCCCTCCTGCAGCGCTAGAGAAAGTCGAAGGATAGCCGGGTTCGTTGAGGATATTCAATCCAAAACCAGATATGAAATCCTCAATGGCTACTCTCCGTTCGTAACTCCCCGGTGATGTGGAATTATCATGCCACAGA
This sequence comes from Agrypnia vestita, assembly GCA_016648135.1. Classification (NCBI taxonomy): domain Eukaryota; kingdom Metazoa; phylum Arthropoda; class Insecta; order Trichoptera; family Phryganeidae; genus Agrypnia; species Agrypnia vestita. The sequence continues at coordinate 111,312 of JADDOH010000770.1, read as the reverse complement.
GGAGAGCGAGCATTAAAGTTACCCCCAATTATCACATGCTTCCCTTTCAGACTGTCCAGAGTACGGGAGAGTCCCAGGATGTGGGGACCCACCGGGTCGCCATACTTGAAGTAGACCGAGATGAAGTATATCTCGGTCCCCTCCAGCATAACAGATACACACACCCGATGCCTATCAGAGAGGTGTGACAGGCACAGCGGTTTTAGCCGACAGGTGTCGACCATAACACCTGCACCCGGCGACACTCCCTCCTCAACCATCAAGAGCGGTGCCTCGATCCCGGGCGATCTGTTCTTCCAAGTGTATTGCTCCTGCATTAGTGCAATCGAGAGATCTAAGTCTTGAATCACACGCTGCATCTCAAGAGATGCAGCGCGCGATCTTCCGACATTAACTTGGCCGATCCTTATGCCTCTCCTAGCCATAATTGGTTGTTTTAACAAGCAATTCCACCGCCGCCTTGTATGCTGGGCATACTGCACTTCCTGTTGAATGGTCGGCACTCTTTTTGAATTTTGTACACGTAGCACACCGTTCCGATTTGGCCTTGTTAGGGCATTGCTCAGTATTATGTCCCTCTTCCGCGCAGTGTCGACATGTTTCTTTTGCCTGATTACAGAATTTACTGAGATGGCCGTAAAGGTGGCACTTAAAACAACGAGTCGCGCCAATATAATCCCTTGTGCGGCACGCCTGCCATCCTAGGAAGCACATACCCGCCTCCAATAAAATGCGTCGTACTTCTGGAAGCACGCAGAAAATACTATTAACTGTTGATCCATCTCTCTTACCAAACACGGAGACGCGTCTAGTTGTGTTAATAAATTCTTCTTTCGTAATTGTTATTTTTCCTTGTACGTTCGATGTATAAATATCTTCAATAATATCTTTTTCCTCATTGGTCCGCGGAACATCATAGATTACTATTCTTGGTAATTTTCCTCTGGGCTCTACCAGCTTCAAGCCTTTAGTTTCCAGCCTGTCCTTTGCTGCTTTAACAGCTTCTAATCCGTTGCGATTGGACGTCTCCAGAAGCACTCCAGCGCCACGTATTCTTCTGACTCTGACTGGTTGGAAGCCGTCATCAGCCGGTTTTAATATTTCCATCATTTTCTGCTTTGTTTTATCAGCGGTCTCTCCCTCAGGATTTTGTGGATAAATGAGGACCGCAGGAGGTGGAGGACCCACCTCTCTTTGCTCCCCATTTATTCTGACAGTGCTCGTACTTTTGGCTGCTTCTGCGTAAGATACTGTTCTAACCGTAGGCACATCTGGGTGAACTACAGTGGATCTCGCCAGAAGATTCTCTAACACAGCCTTCAACTCACCAACAATGTCGTACAATGCCTCCTTTTCCCTCCTACATTCTTGTAGGGCTCCTTTTAGAGGGGAATTCTGTGAAGTTTGCTCACAGATTAAGGCCAGCACATCCATGTGACAAGCCGACATGCGTGCCTTTTGGTCTAAGTTTAAGTGTGAATTTTCCTCTCTCGTGATCCCATCGATGACATTGAACACTTCCCTAACCTTATAGAAAACCTGTGCATCCTCTCGATTTGGCGACTCTGGATTAAAGGGAATCGGAGCCATGGACACTAGTTCTTCTCGATCACGATTTTGACCTTTTCCTTTGTCAGCCGTATCTATGGACGGTGATATGTCGGGACAGGATGTAACGATATTGGCCTATTCAAATAGACATTGCTGAAAAATTATACGAAAATATCTATCTGCCAAAAACTCATAATAAAGAGAAGCTTCACAACCCGTTAAATATTATGTGATTATATGTTTGCCGAGTAAGTAGGTGCGGACAAGCTTTATTGTTCGTGAAACGTAGAGGTGTGCCGCGCGTGTGACGCGTGCTTTACCTTTATCTTAACTGAAACGGACGAATCACGAGACGCGGGCGTTCGCCGTGAATCTGACCAATGAGAATGGTTCGGAGAGTTAGACTTTGACTTTTACACGCAAGTTGGAATCAAAAATGGCGGGAGATAGGGACTAGTTTTTAGCGAAACAAATTAGAAAGCGGCACTGGAGTTTTCAGCTTGGAGGTCGGCCGAGGCTTTGTCGAGGAGAGTCCGAAATAAGGAAGATAATTTAACTGGACCGAGGAAAAAGCCGGAGGTTGATAATAATTCAAAGGAGAATTGGAACAGTGAACAGATAAGCATTTCCAATATTATTTATTTCTATTGCCTTTTATGTGTATTATATTCGGAACCTTATATTACTATGCGCTCATCAGATTTAATAATTCATAGTTTTGCGGCTGTGATAATCCAGCGGGCGTTCTTTCACAATACTTATGTAACTTTCAAATATGCAAAGGAATTTTATGTTATCTGTGCTGCCGACTGAATACACGGATTTCTATATGATTTGTATTGTTTTGGGAATGATTGGGATCGGAGTATTTATGGGGTTTTGATATCACGATTGTCAGTGTGATATGGGTTCAGATCGTACGAGAAATTTCCTACAAATAATATATTTTAAAAATGCATCTGGATTTTATATTTATTTTATTAAAACACGGATGTGAGGTTATTGGGCAAGGTACATATTTGTATTGCGTATCATTGGGCAATCGTTTTAAACACGATTTATTCCTATCAAGTTCTTATAAAAACGTATTTCGAATTGTACATATTGTATAGAAATAATTAATTTAGATACAGCCGGTCTTCAGCTGGGGAACACATTTATATTTTCTATTACGGTTAATTATTTTTACTATCGGGCTGTATTCGGAGGAGTTGTGCGTATTCAATGTCGCGGTTGCTTGTCTGATCTTGTTTCAATTAGTACGAGAATTTAATTATGTGTTTTTGATATCACGATTGTAAGCGTGGTATAAATTCAAATCGTACGAGAAATTTCCTCCAAATAATATATTTTAAGAATGCATCTGGATTTTATATTTATTTTATTATGAACATGAATGTGTGGTTTATTTGAACTAGATACATGTTTGTATTGCGTATCGTTGGGCAATCGTTTAAACACGATTTGTTCCTATCAAGTTCTTATAAAGACGTATTTCGAATTGTATATATTGTATCTATTTAGATTAAGCCGCATTTATTAATTCTAGAAAGGGTTTTCTGCTTCGAATGCAAGATATTATTTACAGGTCAGCCTGGCATATGAATAAAAATTGTTATACTACCGCCATCTATCGAACTCAAACATGACTGTAATAATAATTATCTTTCGATATATTGCTACGCTTTTTTTTAATAATACATGGTTGCATTTTATAGTGATTGTCAGACGTACGTATTTATGGGGAAGGGTTTGTTCAGGGGTAGTTAACCTTCGGTCTTCCGTAATCGCGATAGTTATTCATATGACATTGTTTTTATTCATTCAATATTAGATATTTGAAATGTTATCTACAACATATTCCATTATTGTGGGTCGTTTGCGGTTATATCAGGGGTAGTTGACCTTCGGTCTTCCGTAGCCGTGATAGTTGTTCATATGACATTGTTTTTATTCATTCAATATTAGATATTTGAAATGTTTTCTACAACATATTCCATTATTGTGGGTCGTTTGCGGGTAGATCAGGGGTAGTTAACCTTCGGTCTTCCGTAGCCGTGATAGTTATTCATATGACATTGGTTTTATTCATTCAATATTAGATATTTGAAATGTTTTCTACAACATTTTCCATTATTGTGGGCAGTTCGCGGTTTGTTCAGGGGTAGCTAACCTTTGGTCTTCCGTAATCACGTTATTTACTTATATGACAGATTGTTTTGTTTTATTCGTTTAATATAAGTAATATCATATTTTTATGAGTTACCGTAATTATTTATCTATATGATTTTATTATTGAGAGTGATGCAACGAATACTACTTTCACGAATACGAATATCAGGCCTACTATTCGGTGAATACGAATGCGAATATTTCCACCAAGGTGGGGGAACTTAAACATACTTGTAAATATAATTACCTTGATGCAACGAATACTACTTTCACGAATACGAATGTCAGGCCTACTATTCGGTGAATACGAATGCGAATATTTCCACCAAGGTGGGGGAACTTAAACATACTTATAATTATATTGTTTATGTCTGCTTGTGATATCACTATACGGCGTAGATGAACTAGATTGAAAGGGCTTATGTTCTGCATGTGCTCGGCGTAGAGGGAATAGTTTTCTTGTTTCTAGGATCCTATACAGGTTTACAGGTGCTGATATTGAAATATATATATACAAGGAAAACACTATTTTGGGAATCACTAACTGGATGACAGATATTGCAGCACACATACACACAAGGAGGACTTATGTTAAATACATGACTGGAAAGTTGTTATTGGAAAACACAGGCGCCACTAGAGGATATGGACAGTTTGCAGAGAACTTCAACTTCTGTCAGTTAAGGACCTTTTACTATTACTATTCTTTCGCCTTTTTTCTTAACCGTGGATGAACTAGATTGAGGGGGTTTATGTTCTGTATGTGCTCGGCGTAGAGGGAATGGTTTTCTTGTTTCTAGGATCTAATACAGTTTTACAGACGCTGATATTAAAATATATATGCAAGGGAAATGAAGGGCTACACAGGCGCTGGTAATTGCTCACTTTTGGAGAGGACCCGTTATATGACTTCGGATCTGGATGCCATCTCGGAAGCAGGCCAACTACAGAACTAAGATAAGAATCTTTAATATTATTTATTCTTTATTTTCTTATGTGTATCAAATGGAATGTTCGTGCTACATAATTTGTCATGGTCACATAATCACTATTCATTTCATTACGTGGGTTCAGAGCCCGACGGTAACGGACGCGGTAACAAATTAGTACTGATGTCGGGACGTAACGTCGGAATTATATCTTAATTATCTAGGATAGAATCTAATTATTTAGGATAGAAGCGAGGTCATCATACGTGCATTCTGCATTTCAAACGTTTTACTAACATATATAAATACATATTATTGCGTTTTACAAATTGAATAGGATCGCGGGAAATAGGCATTTCGTCCGGTTGTGCAATATTAACTTCCAACGTAGCATAATGCGATCTTATCAACGGCGCTAGACTCTTAAGGTTAGGCACGCGGGGATTATAAATGGGATAATGAACGTGAACCGAATGGGGAGTTCGTCTCCTCTGGTCGGGGGGCGAGAGGCCGTTGCGTCTTTTACGCCCCGTGATCTGGAGAGGCTGAATTTCGATTATGATGAAGACGAAGGGAGATCTACTCGCGTGGCAAGACAGGGTCGAATGTCGGAGCGCGCGTTCTCGGCTATGGAGACTGTTTAGAGTGGGAGACATCTTGGATTTGGGACTAGGTAGGATTATCTTAACTGTATCTACCCGGTTAAGACAGGGTTTTAAAGCCAAGAATTACAGGATAGTCTGAAGGTCCTGGAGCGGCGACCCTCAAAGATCCAAGGGGAAGAACCTCTCACGTCTTTTCAGTCCCCTTGGTGCGACGAGCTCGGGCTCTGGTTATGAATGTATGTGAATGTAATAACTCCATACTCAAGGACGAGATAGGACGTTCCTCATGAACGAGAAATTATAAGATGCCGGTAGCAGTTCGACAATCAATACTGTGCTCGGGACCGCTTTAATGAACGAGATCTGTTAGCAGTTTAACAATCAACTTTTATGATCGGGACCGCATTCAGGAGCGCGATGGCATTACTAACACCATCATACTCATCATTCACCACCTTTTCTAACTTGCTGTATACAGAGACCTTCGGGGTTCTCCTTTCCCGGCCAGCGAGAAACATATCAGGAATTACACAATCAACTGTAATAATCATGCTGTTTTACCATCATTTAATATCTCTAGTCAATAAGACTACACCGTGGGATCATTCACATCAACTATAATTGGCGATGCTAACATGGCTCTGACTGACGCGCTCAAGGAAGAGTCTTTTCCAGTCACCCAGTTAGTTCATTCAGCCCTTTAATCAGCAGTAAACATCATAATAATCCGGCTCATGTAGCCGCAACGTGGGATCCTCATCATTATACACCAGTCAATTTGACTGCCCCGCGGGATAATATACAAACCTTAATATCAGACGCGGGATTTCTTCCTGATATGTTTGTCGCCGGGAAGCGAGGACTTCGGGGGATTCCAGCAGGAGCAATAGAGTCTCGGCTTGATCTTGGTCTGCAGCTTAGTGTGGGAGGTTATGTCTAAACAGGAGTTAACCACCGGATGCGGCGATGCTCTGGGGCCGCATCCCCCTCCCCCCTACAGGGGGGGGGGGGCATCTAGAATCCACGTTTGAACAGAAGTGGTTAGACACTTCTTAAATTTCACTTACAAAACTGTATCTTCCATTCCCTTAGAATCTCGGGCTGTGATAATGTCAGACAAAGCTTGCCCTGAGCCTCTGTTGCGCCTAGTTGTTATGAATATAAGTATGTTTGTCTTCCCCTACTATGTACTATGAACAGATTGAGCAGATCGGACAACGTGGGACGCGCTATCGGTAGGTTTCTTACTTGTGTTTTTGAATATAACGTATGCTATTATATCTTGTAAATCTGTCATAAATGGGTGCCGCATGTGGTTGTGCTGACACTGTTCTAAGCGGCTATTATGAGATGTTGATAATCAAAGCGGGCGGAATCTTTAGCGTATGCCGTTAACTTGGCAACGATTGTATTGTTTTATATTACAGTATTTTAACCCCGGTGGTATTATAGTTATGGCGGTACAATGTAAGGGAGTTTTGCTACTAGCGTTTATTCCTAGGCTACGCCGCATATAGTTGGCTTTTAGGCCGACTCCGGGCGTGGACGATATCGGCTATCTCTCATATAGGCGAAACTGTAGAATTCTAGAGCGGTTTCTAGAAGGACGAGTACGGATTAGTTACGTGCTTTTGTTATTTCCATAGTTAGGTAAGAGTTCGATCTATATTAGTCTAGTCGCGTTAATAAGAATACGAATCTCACCACATATCAAAAGATTTTGGATAGCTACGGACACAACGGAGGGGGAATTTTCCTAACCACTAGATAGATCACGACTGGCCAATTTTGAAAATATAAATTCTTAACAAAAAAAAAATAATATTAGCTTTCATGTAAATATACTTCCGAAGTTCTAAGTTCGACTTAAGTTTTTATCTAGTGGCTTAAAGCATAAAGTGTGTGCTTAAAAGTCACAAAAGTTGTAATAAAGCTCGATTCGGTAGCTTAAAGTCTCAAGCTTTGGGCTTTTCGTAAAACTTATATTATCAAACTTTATAGTTAGGTATTTAGCTTAGGTGTACAGGTAGCTTACGTTACAAGGAGACAGTTCGTTCTCCTCTCCCCCGGACAGCTGAGTCCAGAATCGTCATGACCATCCTGACTTTTTCTGGTGTTAACCCCTCCTCGTGAGATTCCAAAAAATCCGATTTGGATTTTCCGGAATTTTCCGGCGTTTTCCCGGGATTTTCCGACATCCCGAGTACGTTCCAATAAGAATATCTCTAATTTATCCACGAATAACAAAGTTTTATATGGCGGCCAAGATACAGTATGTACACAAGAACTATTGGTGTTTTCCCCGGGTTTTTCTACCCGAGGAAGCAATATCCGTACTTAAAATAAAGAAAATTTCAATAGCAAGAAAGTTCAAAATATTACCAAAACAGAGATATATACACTAGAAATGACAGTGTTTTTCCTGGGTTTTCCAACGTCAGGAATACAATACCACACTTAAAATTAATGAAAGTTGTTATAAACAAAAGTTAAAATATAAACGTAATAAAGATATATACACTATAACTAAAAGTGTTTTCCTCAGGTAATCATACCCGAGGAATACGAATCACCAGTTAAAACTAAGAAAAAGTTACTATAAACAAAGTTCGTTATAACTAATTTACCATACACTAAACAAATGAATAAAGTTGAAGGGGAACACGGAACAAAAGTCAAAAATGGAAAAAGTCTATAAATAAGAAAGTTAACCCCCGGACCCCGGATTTTCCGGGATTTTTCCGAGGTTTTCCGACTTTTTAGGAGTTCGATCCAAAGTCGGAAAATTTGTTTCGGAAAAACCCCTCGTGTCCACTAGCCACTTCACTACCTATAATAGGTTTAAACGTAGTGATGACGGCACGTCCACACACGGCAACGGTTGGGCACAAACTGACACTTTAGGTATTTAAAGAATAAACTGACGCGGAGCGATACTGGTAAACACGTCCACCGGTGCCGGCTTCTTCGTCGGATCAGTCCGATCGGTCAAACGGTACAGATTTGTATCGAAAGTATATCAGCGGAGGGGAAGGGTAAAAGAATAGGAGGGAAATGTCACATATGTTACCCGCCGAGTCCTTAAAAATAAGTCTCCAATTTTTCGATCGGTCAAACGGTGCAGATTTGCATCGAAAATGTGTCAGGGGGAGGGGAAGGGGTAAGAGAATAGGGGGGAAATGTTGCTTTTGTTTGTTACCCGCCGGGTCCCAAAGCATAAGTATGCAAATTTTGAGTCTGTTCGGTCAAACGGTTCAGATTCGCATCGAAAATAGGTCAGGGGGAGGGAAAGGGGTAAGAAAATAGAGATGAAATGTTGCCTATGTTAGCCGCCGAGTCCTAAAGAATAAGTTTCCAAATTTTAAGTCTGATCGATCAAACGGTACAGATTTGCATCGAAAATATGTCAGGGGAAGGGGAAGGGGTATGAGAATAGGGGGGAAATATCACCTATATTACTCGCCGAGTCCTAAAGAATAAATTTCAAAATTTTGAGTCCGCTCGGTTAAGCGGTACAGATTTTCATCGAAAATATGTCAGTGGGAGTGGAAGGGGTATGAAAATAGGGGGGAATATCGCCTATGTTACTCGTCGAGTCATAAAGAATAAGTTTCCAAATTTTGAGTCCGATCGGCCAAGCGGTACAGATTTGCATCGAAAATATATCAGCGGAGGGGAAGGGTTGAAAGAATAGGGGAGAAATGTAAAATATCTTATCCGCCGGGTCTATAAGAATCAGTTTCCAAATTTTGAGTCCGATCGGTCAAACGATACGCATTTGCATCGAAAATATGGCAGGGGGAGGGGAAGGGGTATGAGAATAGGGGGAAATGTTGCCTATGTTACTCGCCGGGTCCTAAAGCACAAGTTTGTAAAATTTGAATCGAATCGGACAAATGGTGTGGATTTGTATAGAGAACAGACAGACAGACAGACATTGAGTTTTATAGGTATAGATATACATAGCTCTATTCCAAAATCATTTTTAAGCTAAATCTATTAAAAGCAAAGACAGTTATATCCCCGCAGTGTAAAAAGCAAAGGCAGCAATATCCCCTTCAACCAATCAACCTCCAAGGATGTGTTATGTGACGAATGGCCGTTTCTTAATAAAGTGAGAGTTGGTATCGATTTTAAACTGAAACATTACTATAGCAAATAAAGCAATATCCAATTAATTAATAAATAGCAAAAGCAACAATGCATAGCATTTGGGAGCAATAAATACCATATATAAATGTTAAATATTTATTATGCAGTAGAACCCCGCTAATTTAATATTCAAGGCATAACAAAATTGCTTTTGCGAAATTTGTAATATCTAATATCCAATCTGATATGGTTGACCATATCATATTGGATATTTTTCTTTTGTATCAAAAATGACAGGAATTGCTTTGTAACCTTTCATAGAAATTACTAAAATGAGGAATCCATTTATAGAAAAAAATCATGAAATTTTTTTTTTAAAGAATTGTATATTCGTTTTTCTTTTAGGTTATGTTTCTTAGCTGACACCTATTAGACATAATTATTCACATTTTTATTTTCTTAATTAATGAAATTTTTTTTTTTAAAACCGTTAATCACCACTAAATAATTTTTTCTCAATTAAAAATACTTTAGGCCTGAAAGGGTAAAAATTATTTTTAAATCATAGTATTTTCTTTATGTTGCTATGCTATATGGTCAGGCAGATAAATGGACATATATTTTATTTAAGAATGTTCTTAGTTTTTCACGGCCACTCAGAATCTCCTGGTTTGCGTCTTCTGAGGTATTATGCCGTGTTATTACGACCTTTCTGGCCGACGTTTCGGATCCCATTGCATAACATATCACCAGGGCTGATATGTTATTGTGAGTGTTGGTGTTGTGGTTAAGTATTGGCTTACAATACCGTGTCTAAAGCAGGGTGTTTCTGTGTTAATGTGTTACGTGGCAATACCGTGTCGGAGTCACGTGTTGTCTTGTGTTGTGTGTATGTTTCATCTATTGTCTGATCCCTATGATGTTTTTAATTTGAGACAATCATCTCTATTAATATTTATCGGGTGCTTGTAGATTTCGAGTGCTTCCTTAATAAGACGCGTATGGTGACTCTTAGGCTTTCCAAGGATTTTCGGTCCGAATGCAAAAGGATGGCCGGTATCCAGAAAATGCTCAGCCAGTGCAGATTTTCCTGGATGACCGAGTTTGCACGCCCGTTTGTGCTTTTCAATCCTTTTGGAAATTGTACGCGTCGTTTGTCCTACGTATACTTTATCGCAGTCTTGACAGTCGAGTCTATATACTCCGTCTGTTTCTAAGCGATCTCTATCCTTCGCTGATCTCAACAAGTCTTTAATTTTTTAATCGGTTCTAAAAACTGTCTTGATGTCTCCTTTCTTGAGAGCTCTAGCAATTCTGTCCTTAATGCTTTGAACAAAAGGTAGAAAGGCGATGCCTTTGCTCTCAGGTTCTGTACAATTTTCGGGACGATCGATTTCGCTCTTAAGATGTGCTGTATGTTTTACTGTACTGTACTGTGACTTTTGGTAAAAAAAATATCTGTACGATTTTGAAAAAAAACCTTAAGATGTGCTGTATCTGTTGCTTGTGGTAAAAAAAATTATTTGTACGATTTTGAAAAAAAAAACCTTTACGTGATGACAAATGTATATTATAACGCCTATTTTTATTTTTAGATTAGTAAGCGAATGCAAGAATATTATGAAATATATATCTCTTTACTTAATTTCAGTATCAATAAAATACATACAATATTTAGCTATTATGTCGACGTTGCCATGTTTCAGTAATAACATTATGTAACTGTGTGAAACTGTGATGAAATATAAAACTTTTCTCTCTTCGTTATTTTTTCGTTAAAAATGTTAAAATATTCAGTACCGCACTGTGGAGCTGTGCTAAAATATTAAAATAACGACTTAAAAATTGGAGATAAAACAAATCCACCCAAACCCGAGCAACTCTGAAAAATAGGGGCTCTGATGCGCTGGAAAAACAAGTTTGGAATTACAACCCCATTTTAAAACCGACATAAAATAAATAGGCTACAATAAAAACATACGCGTCGTCGGGGCGCTTCGTTGTGAGCAACGTATTCCGCAATATTAATAAAAATACAACCATTTTTTTCACTTTACAGCCTCTGAAATTACAATGTTAATCTCGTCCTGGCCACCGTTTGGTTCAGAACCGGAAATAAACGGGTGTTTCCTGTTAAGACAGGCAGACGGGTACAGGGACAGCATCCATCTCCTCTCCACCACCCGCATCCTTGTTTCCCGGGCGTTCAAACAGGGATGACATAATCATAATTAATTATTGTGGTGGTGTCTTCTAATAACTTACGTGATTCATTTTATAAACAGTCGTTGTCATGTTTTTAATAAAATTAAACCGGAAAATCATAGTTTTTTGATAGCAAAAAGGAAATGAAGGGTGAAAATGCGGTCGCTAAGGCGCATGCGTGGAAAATCTTTGATCGATAGAGCGAGGATTAAACAAATAAGAGGTGAATATAGCGTTGTAGATAGAATAAATAAAGAATCAATGGGTTAGCCATGTGGAACGTATTAGCGAGTAGATGATGGTTTAGAAAATATATGAAGCGAGTGTGAAGCCAACGCGAATAGAGGGCATCCGCGAAAGATCTCTAGCACGATTAGGTACAACAAATATTGGAGGGTACTCTTGGTCATGTTAAAAGCTTCAACAACCTGTCTGCCTCACCCTGCGGCGAAAGGACGTGATGGTAAGTTAGTTGTGTTCCCATTGAAAATTAATATACCTACATAACTCTAAGGCCCGATTGTATCAAGTTGGATTAAAGGAAGAAAAAGAAGCCCCTTCAGAGCTTTTACAAATAATAAGGTAAAGTGTACATTAAATGGATCAATAATTTAAACAATACATAGTGATTGCCCATGAAATACAAACGAAAATAAAGTTGAAAGCAAATACATACATAACAGTAGCACAATACTAAAAGATAAATATGATATAAAGTAAAAAGCATATTTATAGCAAAAGAAGCTTAAAGAAGCCAAAATATAATAAAAAAATAATATTAAGTAGAGAGTAACAACACAAGCTTAGAAAAACATAATTTAAAAAAAAAACGTAACAGTTAGTTATCTCATCCCATGAACAACCGAAATAAAATCCACTTATTTAAGTCCAACCTGACAAATACTAGTAATCTTTGAATAAAACTTTTAAAATATAGTTGAATATTATAAAGTTGGTGGCAAAAACCTCAAGTTGCTCATAACTGTTTGCTAGTCTAGAAAGCCTTTGCGGTGGGAAATTAAAAACTTAGTTTTCGGGCTCAAAAATGCAAATACTGAATATTCTTCATTTCAAAGACTCCCCAACAGTCTCGCGAATGAATTCTTCCCATCACTCAAAAGTCGATTGTTTTATATATTAAATTTATGAGGGAGTTATTGTGCGTCCAACCTGATGAAGATGTTGTACCTAGTATTGCAACCGGTCGATGTAAAAATATTCATTCAGATTTAAAAAAAACTTGTAAGCTTTTTAGATGAATAATTATATCCGACCGCAGTCTTTATACATCAAAAATATAAAAATAATTTTAACAATTGTACAAAAATATATTCACTTTTTCTGTCATTATTAATGCAACCCCCCCCCCCCAAAAGCCCACTCTACTATTAAATCTAATTTTCTGTCCGAAACCTCCAGCAACGACGAATAACAGCGACGACGAACATAAATATTATTATTATTTAATATATTTCTGAAAAATTCACGATTTGATGAAGAACTTAAACCAGGTCCACCCATACTTAAAATTCATTCTCATTTCCTTTTCCGAACGGAAACACAAATAGTCTTACTACATACTTTACTCCACGTAATTGAACTACCCAGGCCACAGTCCGGAACATCTCGTCAAGCCTATAAGGGTGGTTCAAGGCTGCCTGTATTCAAGAGGGTGTCTACTGTATCGTGATGCTATGTTTAGAAAGACTTATACATATTTATTGTTATACACTAACAGCTCCAATTGAACATTTTAGCACATATAAATTTAATTAAAACAAAACACAAGATGACAAGAAAAAATAATACAAAATTGTCATGGGATCGTACCTAGTTATGGGAGGCAAATTAAATACTTGAAATAAATTAAAGTTTAGTTTATTTATTATTTTTTAATGAAGATGCGAACACGGAATGCGTGTCGCTTTTATATTTTTTCTATTTTAAATAGGACTAACTTGCTGATCTGGAGTGAGAGTCCTAACTACAATACCAAAAAGCTACTCTATTATTTACACTATTACTGAAATAATTATGCACTACTGCACTAATTGGGTAAGCTACTATATTAATGCATTAATATCCCTGCATACGAAGCACTGTGTTGGACAAGAAAAACCGGCAGCCCTTAACCGGGCCTTTTTTGCCAATTTACATATGTTGGCCCCGATGAACATTTAATTGAAGCAAAAAGTGATTTTTTTGTATTTTGATTTTTGTTTGATATGTACGTAGAATTGATTATTGCATTTTTTATCACATGATTGTGAACGCGAGCGAGCAGATGGGCAAGAATAAATAAAATCGTTTTTACCCTCTGACGACATCAGTACCGTGCCGAAGACGTCATTTTATCGGTACCGTGCCAAAGTCGCCATTTTTATCAAACACAATTCAGTACCCTCTGGCGACGTCGGTACCGTGCCGAAGTCGCCATTTTCTTACAAAAATCATAAAATATAAAAATTAATATGAATTTGTTCGCAATCACTTGTATATGGCTTTACATAATTTTATGTGGAAAAAATATTGAATTAGTGTAGCCAGGCTCGCCAGAGAGACCAAATATACGAAATTATTGCACCCAGCTTGGCGAGCCTGGCCCCCTTTTTACCGATTATCTCCATGAAGGATGAACCTGAGAGACATTTGTTATTGAAACAAAAGAAAGATACAATATAAATATGTAAAAATAGTATGTTATAGCTATAGTTGAATGTTTCGTTACATGTTTATTAATATTTTGAATACGGGACCACTGCTCATAGAGCTGCGACTCGAATTATGAGTAGTGATCCCGCCGTCAGACAGAGGTCGGTGTCGTCGGTTTCCGAAATGCCGACCTCTGACTGGTCGTTGAAAATGCGCCTGGGCGTGCGGGCCCTGATTTTTTGATATAATAAATTACGTGGCGCAGGAACAACTGCGTAATGATTTCTGGGAACAAAAATTGGAAAAACTCGAGCCTGGTGATAACTCCCTATGGAGAATGATCAGAGCTTTGAGGCGCGCTAAAACAGTCATTCCACCACTCATCAAACCGGGGTGCTCACAGCCTGCACTTTCTAATGTAGAAAAAGCCGACGCCTTGGTGGACGGCTTTGAAAGCATTTACAAGGTGACACAAGGAATCGGCGATCCCGACACTGAAAAACTAGTGTCCGACACGCTTCGGGAATTCGGTGCGGCCCCGCCCACCGAAGATGAAATCGATGAAATTAAATTCACCACCCCCGCAGAAATCAAACGTATCATAAAAAGACTTAAACCGTTCAAAGCCCCGGGCCTGGACGGCATAAATAATATACTACTCAAACATCTACCACAGCGAGCCATAGTAGTACTTACAAAAAATTTTAACGGATGCCTGCTCCTCGGAATTTTTCCGGAGCACTGGAAAATTGCAAATGTCCTCCCTTTTACAAAACCGAATAAAGATCCCACCAACCCTATAAATTACCGCCCCATCAGTCTCCTTTCGACCATCAGTAAATTACTTGAAAAAATTATCCTGACTCGCCTGGTAGCATACACACACACAAAAAATATTCTCCCGGACGACCAGTTCGGGTTCAGAATGAGGCACAGTGTGACACAGCAACTGGTTAGAGTAATCGAGCAGGTGTCAACGGGCTTCAATTGGAAAAAGTGCACTTCTATGGCACTTCTAGACCTCGCGAAGGCCTTTGACACCGTCTGGATTGACGGGCTGATTTTTAAAATGATCTCGATCGGCGTGCCACGGTACCTAATCGAGATCATTAAATCATATCTTTCAGGCAGAAAGTTTACAGTCTCAGTGAAAGGTGAATTTTCTTCCACAAGACAAATACCGATGGGGGTGCCCCAGGGCAGCCTGCTCGGTCCGCATTTATTTAACATTTTTACTCACGACATTCCCTCTTTACAGAACTGCACGCGTGCCATCTTCGCAGACGACACAGCGCTACTCTCCACCTCCCGAAGTCCCGACCTGGCCTCCAGACAGCTCCAGGGTGCACTAACCCAAATGGTGGCATACTACCGCCAATGGAAGCTAAAGCTAAACGAGGACAAGACGGAGACCATACTCTTCTCGCACTACTCCAGACCACCTCCACGAGTAAAAATACTCGTGAACGAAAGCGAGATCGAGTGGTCGAAAGAGGTTAAATACCTCGGCCTGACGCTCGATTCTCGCCTTACTTGGAATTCTCACATTAAAAACACCCGGCATAAAGCGAACCGAGCCATCGGCTCGCTTCGCTCTATATTCAACAGGACCGGCGCACTTTCCATCAAAAACAAAAACACTCTATACAATTCCATGATTTTACCTACCATCACATACGCTGCACCTGCCTTCAGCAGCATACAAGACACCAAATACGAAAAACTACAAGTCATACAAAACAAATCACTTAAAATCATATACAACACATCACCCAGAACAAATATTAAAAAGATGCACCATCAGCACAAGGTGGACACAATTAAACAATGCTTCCACAAATTATCAGACAATTTCCACAAATCATGCACTTTTCCATTACAAGAAAATTCACTAATCCGTAATCTCGGTTCATATGAACACGATATTAGTCTTCTGCCTTTCAGATACCGATACAGACTGCCCCGTCATTACTTCATGAAGCAACATAATGCGCTCGATCCTCCGGAGCGAGCGCATCAAGGCTGACAGCATCGACTTGTACACCGAAATTATGATCTGTAAATAAATAAATATTATTTAAGTCGTAGTTGAATTTTTTATTATAGTTACTATTAATTTATAATAAGGCGGCACTATACATAAAGTGTCGCGCCTAGTTAATTTCACCTTTTTAAATATCACGTAAAATGTTTAGTGGGTTTTTTATTAAAAATTTTTTACCCTTTCGAATTCATGTAAAATATAAAACATACGATGTTTATTACAATAAGTAGTTAGCAAAAGTGTCAAAGTTATAGAACTGACGCACTTGTAGAAGTAGAACTAGGCGGTCTAGCCGCATGTAAAGTACTCAGAGTATCGTAGACTCTAAGGAATCGAATCGAAAAAAAAAAACCCAGAATTCAGTTCTGCTCCTGCGTTCACCTCCAGACCTACTTGCGACTTTCTCTTCTCCTCTACTCGACTCCTGCTTCAGCCTTTGGACCGCTCTAAGATTCTCAGCGAATTTTTATACGATCTCGCTTTCGTCTGAGAATCTGCGATATCGGTGCCATCAGGTTGACCTGACCGTAGGGCGGTGGAATCACCCCCTATTTTCGCCCGTTCCCGTTCGGAACAAGCACTGTTCTCTAATTCTCTCTAATTTCGCTCTCATCGCTCGAGATTATTTCACAAATATGTAGGTAGGCATTATTTTTCTATTTACTGTCGCTGGTCGCACTGGTCGCTTCTCGTCTCTGGTTTCACTTTTCTATGGTCTCGTTTCACTTGTCAAAACGCTTGAGTTCAGCACGATGCCGCGGCGTATTTATAGAGACGCGATGGTCTGGAACATTCCGGAATAGTTTAGTTAATTCTGAATTCATGTAGAATGTTCCAAAGATTTTGGTTATGTGCGGTTCTTACAAACATAGTTAAACGTGATATATCAAAATGTTAAGACTATCATCTGGCAATGTCTGGTATTATGTCGTAAATAGGTTGCCTTTTAAATACCAGAAATTATGAATATTTATATACATGCTATCCCATGTAAATAGTTTCGTCTCCGGGAGACGTCTATAATTGATCTTAATTAATAAGTAAGCTCAGATCAGTTGTATTATTCAGTATTGAAAATTAGGCCTCACTCAAAAATATTTTAAAAATTCGAGTGTGTTATTTTTTGGAGGTGTATACGAAAATGAGAAAGATTAAATAGCAGGTGTGTAACGATATTGGCCTATTAAATAGACATTGCTGAAAAATTATACGAAAATATCTATCTGCTAAAAGCTCATGATAAGGAGAAGCCCCACAATTCATAAATACTCTATAATTAAATATTTGCCGGATAAGTAGGTGCGGGCCTTTATTATTTCTTATTAGCCTTTATTATTTCTGCACGCGGGCGTGTAAAGCAGGCTTTATGTTATTTTATTTTGACGAAGCGAGCCAATCAAAAAAACGGTTGTCCGCGGAACGGATTCGGCCAATAAGAGGCGTTCTAAGAGATAGACCTTTACCTTTACACGTCGGTTGGAGTCAAAAATGGCGAGAAATTTTGACTATATAAGCCATACAAATTCGAGGATCGCCCTTCTTTCTTCAGCATCAACGTCGGCCGGAGGCTCTTGTGGAGAGAGGACCGAAATACCATCAGTGAGTCACAGAGGCAGCAACACTCGAAGATACAGCTAAGCATTTTCAATATTATTTATTTCTATTGCCTTTTTCGTGTATTCAATTTAGAACTTTCTGGATCGTAACAAATATTGATACATGTTGTGGATTGTTTTGTTACGTATTTTGGGCCTAGGGATAATTATTACTATGCGCGCATCAGATTTAATATACAAGAAATCGTAATATTGCGGCTGTGATAATTCCAGCAGGTGAATTATTGCATAACGCTTATGAAATATTTAATTCTGTCGCTGTTCATATGGAAAATCATTTAAATTTGATATTCATATATTACCAAAGATATAAAGGCTTTAAAATGGAATATTTTACTGACGAAGGGTATTTCGTGTTTGTTTGTGGGATTTGAAATTCAGAATAATTACGTATATTTAATGTCGCGAGGTTCGGAATGTACGAGAGATTCTTCAGGGCGGATGTATCTTTATGCAAAAGAATGCTATGTTATCTATACTGGCGATTGAATACACGGATTTCTATGTGATTTGTATTGTTTTGGGAATGATTGGGATCGGAGTATTTATGTGGTTTTGATATCACGATTGTCAGTGTGATATGGGTTCAGATCGTACCAGAAATTTCCTACAAATAATATATTTTAAAAATGAATCTGGATTTTATATTTATTTTATTAAAACACGGATGTGAGATTATTGGACAAGGTACATGTTTGTATTGCGTATCATTGGGCAATCGTTTTAAACACGATTTGTTCCTATCAAGTTCTTATAAAGACGTGTTTCGAATTGTATATATTGTATAGAAATAATTAATTGAGATACAGTCGGTCTTCAGCTAAGGATTGCGGAATTTTGTACTAACGAGTAACATTCTCGATGGAAGGAAAGCGAAAGGCTGCACAGGCGGTGGTATTTGCTCGATTTTGGAGAGGACCCGTTATATTACTTCGGATCAGGATGCCATCTCAGAAGCAGACCAACTACAGAAATAAGATAAGAACCTTTAATATTATTTATTCTTTATTTTCTTATGTGTATCAAATGGAATGTTCGTGCTATATAATTTGTCATTGTCACATGGTCACTATTCATTTAATTACGTGGGTTCAGAGTTCGACGGTAACGGACGCGGTAACAAATTAGTACTGATGTCGGGACGTAACGTCGGGATTATATCTTAATTATCTTTAGGATAGAAGCGAGGTCATCATACGTGCATTCTGCATTTCAAACGTTTTACAAACATATATAAATACATATTATTGCGTTTTACAAATTGAATATGATCGCGGGAAATAGGCATTCCGTCCGGTTATACAATGTTAACTTCCAACGTAGCATAATGAGATATTATTACCGGTGCTAGACTCTCGAGGTTAGTCACGTGATTGTTGTATAAATGGAA
The DNA here is from genome assembly GCA_016648135.1 of Agrypnia vestita. Lineage (NCBI taxonomy): Eukaryota > Metazoa > Arthropoda > Insecta > Trichoptera > Phryganeidae > Agrypnia > Agrypnia vestita. The sequence goes on along the minus strand of JADDOH010000770.1, from coordinate 92,056 downwards.
TAGTGAAGGGGATTGAAGAATGAGATACACTCGCGATACAGGTAGTTGTCTGTAACTGGGATCAAATGACGGGGTGCGTGTTCTCGGTCCAGGGGATGAACGGGACTGCGGAGACACTCTGGGTGGGTCTAAGTAGAATTGCGCAAAGCCTCCACACAGGTAAAATGTGTTCAGTCAAGCAAAGGTGAAGCATTTCGAATCGGACCAGAGCGTCGTGCCTCAAACACAGCCGGAGGGAAGAAGCCCCTACGTTCTTTCACTCCCCTTGGCCCGACGAGCTCGAATTCCGGATATTAATGTTCATGAATGTCAGCTATAAGACTCAGGTAGCCGTACCTCAATCAAAACCTTCGTTTGAGACCTCATCAATGTACGAGTCAGGGCGTTCCGCATGGACGAGCGACTATGGGAAGCAGGAAGCAATTTAATAATCCATACACTGCGCGAGGACATTACTAACACCATCATACTCATCATTCACCACCTTTTCTAACTTGCTGTATACAGAGACCTTCGGGGTTCTCCCTTCCCGGCCAGCGAGAAACATATCAGGAACTTCACAATCAACTGTAATAATCATGCTGTTTTACCATCATTTAATATCTCTAGTCAATAAGACTACACCGTGGGATCAATCACATCAACTATATTTGGCGATGCTAACATGGCTCTGACTGACGCGCTCAAGGACGAGTCTTTTCCAGTCACCCAGTTAGTTCATTCAGCCCTTTAATCAGCAGTAAACATCATAATAATCCGGCTCATGTAGCCGCAACGTGGGATCCTCATCATTATACACCAGTCAATTTGACTGCCCCGCGGGACAATATACAAACCTTAATGTCAGACGCGGGATTTCTTCCTGATATGTTTGTCGCCGGGAAGCGAGGACTTCGGAGGATTCCAGCAGGAGCAATAGATTCTCGGCTTGATCTTGGTCTGCAGATTAGCATGGGAAGCTATTAATTACGCAGGTGGTAGCTACCGGGTACAGCGTTGTCGATGGGGCTGTACCCCCTTCCTTAGAGGAGGGTAACCTAAAATCTACGTAAAAGTAAAATCAGAATCAACTTGACTCTTATAAAATATGACTTATGAAAGAATCGAAAATTTCGATTTAGAATCTCGGGCTGTGATAATGTCAGACAAAGCTTGCCCCGAGCCTCTGTTACGCCTAGTTGTTATGAATATATGTTTACTCTTTCCACTATATACCATGAACAGATAAATCGGGCCGAAGACCACCGATCGCGCCAGTTGTAAGCATTGTATGTATGTATTCTAGAGAACCCAGCCGTTAATTTGCATTTTGAGTATTGTGTGTGTGTTTAATAAGTATAATCGTGTATTAATCGACCGTGATTTATCTATTCTGGATGACCGGCAGATCCAGTATACATAAAAATAATAATAAATGATATAATATATTGAGAATAATTTTCAGAAAAACGCCAATCACTAAATACAATTTTAGGAATAACTTCCAGGTTTCCACTTTTTATTATAAAAATAATATTATTATTATTTAAATAATATTAATTATTATTTAAATAAAAATAATGTTTTAATGATAGAGTGAATTGTAAATAATATTCAGAAAAAATATGTCGCAAATCAATAAATAGTTTAATATTATTTTTGTACATATAATTATTTTACATAAATATATATCGCAAATCAATAAATGTAAGTTTTGGCATTTTACACAATTAATGATAAAAAAGTGTCTTACGCTTCAACAGGCCAGGAGGCCCAATTACTGATGCGAAATACATCACAAAACACCCAGACTTGAGTAAATCACATAGATAAAAATCACATAGATTAAACTCACCGGGAATCGAACCCGGAACCCTCGGTTTAAGAAGCCAGTGTCACACCCACTGCGCTACGAGGGCCGCTATTTCATAATAAAGATAGTCTAATTATTTCTGTTAGATTTTTTTTCGTGAAATGTCTTGGATAACAACACTGTGTTTTTCTCAATAAAAGGTCACACGATAATAAATTAGATTAAATAAATTATTTCCATATTAGAAAGCACTGTGGCGTAAAATGGATTGGGCACATGATGAGACATGAAAAATACAAGTAGATGAATAATTATAGGAAGGCAGCGGAGGGACTGAGGCAGAAGACATTTACCAGATAATGGAAAATAAAAATGTGCTCTGAAACTGTCAACTGTGACGAAGAGCAGAACAAATGGAAAAGCTGTTTTTTTTTGTTAGTTTTTGTCGTGAATACCCTTTTGAAATTGGTAAAGTATCGTTATTTGGGGACACCTACTTAAGATTCAGGAGATCCAACGATCAACATTTCCATTTTTGTTTAAAACGTTGGTAATTATGGCACACTTTGAACAAATAATTTCTTATAATTGAGTGATTCCGTGGTGCAAAATTTTGATTAAAATGTAAGTTTATAAATAATATTTTTTTTTATGAAAATGTAATAAAATATTATCAATTATATAGTTTTCAGATGGGCAGTCTTTCACATCATCAAAATAACTTTTTGATGATGAGAGGGACTGCTCCACTCTTGACTATAGTAATGGTAGACATCTCAAATATTACGAGTGTAGAACGATGTTTAAATAAAAAATACATTTAAAATCATATAATTTCTTATTTATGCCATCAGCTACACAATAAATATTTTAAATAACCGCAAAACTTCAGTGACACATCAGTGAGTAAGATTATTATATTTATTCTAATGTTATATGTTAAGCATGCTTTAATAGTACTATTTAATAAAATATAAAATAAAATATTACAACGAGATGTTCTAGCGGAAAGATTTACAAGTATCGGAAGATAAACGAAAGTTCTAGGATGAACAACACGAATCTCGTAACGACAAGGTTGTTATTGTAAAATCTAGAAAGATCGAAAAAGACATTTATTTATTAATAAAAGGAAGGGGCATCGCACTTCGCATCAGTATTTGATTGACGTTTAACCCACGCGATATTAGCAACGGAGCGAGTGCCATGTGACAAGCGCGTAATTCCAGCAAGAAAATAAAATAAGTACTTACCACGAGCGAAATTTTTTTTACATGCGAATATCGAACGGAATTTTCTAGGAAACGATAAAATAGCGTAAAATAGTGCAAATTAAGAAACAGTTAAATAATAAGTGTATGGAATATTCTATAAATGTTTAAGAACAGTGTTCCGATTTAATTCGCAGTGACTTTTTGCGTAGTAAATAGTTGCCTCCTCACGTGCTATCGCAACATTTTTCGGGGGTATTTTTAATTCCACAGGTATCTTTGATCGGCGAGTGGGGCAACATTATCATCATTTATTATATCATCACCCAATATTAAATATAAACGAGACTCGATCCTTTGGCGATTATTCTGCTGAAACATTAGAAAAAGTCCTACGGAAAAAGCAATAGGTACTGTTCATTCGTAAAGCATCAAAGGTTTATGATACACCATTTGGCACCTTGTGCAATAATTTCAAGAAAAAGCATGCCAGTAAGCCAGGATGTTCAACAATATTATTTTAAGCTTGTGTATAAGTTGTAGTGTTAAATGCTTACGTTACGTTACGTAATTGACATTAAGATGATGTGCTAGTTCTTAAACATATACATTATACAATCATGTATGGTTCCAGGACAAAAGGTCCAACGACAGAGAAAATTATTTTTTACGAAAGACCTTTAAATGAATGTTCTTCTTCCTTGCACTGTCCCAAATCATTGTCTAGGTAGGCTGTTCGGGTCGGATCTTCTCGTTTTCAGGCTGTATCTTCTTCAGTTCTAGGCGTGGCTTTCATCTAGGCCGTTTTCTGCAGGATTATGGAGCAATGAGTCATTCAGGAGTTCTTTGGTCTTCCTCTGGAGGATTGACGATGAAGCCCCACAGAGATTACCTGCCTTACCGTGTGGTCTAGTGGTCTCCGTCTTATGTGCCCATACCATCTCAGCTGTCGTATTTCTAGCTTACTGTTTATGTCCGTGACACACAGGCTACTACGAATTAGCAGCAAGCATTAGTTAGCACAAACTTAGTCTGAAAATAGTAAGCATATCGATTTGACACTATTCCGTGTTCGCATCTCTATTTAAAAAAAAAACCCTTTTAATCCTATCTTTAAGCGTTACTCCTGTCGATCATCAAAGCATTCGGATTTTTGCTGTTTCAAGTTGCTTTGAGTAGGATTACACTATTCAGCATTCGAGCCACATATAATCGCGGATCTAATAGTCTGGTATACCTTTCCATTAAGTTCTATCTTCTTCTTCTTCTTCTTGTGCCCTATCCGTTTACCGGACGTTGGCTATCATGTTGGCTATGCGGACTTTGTTTACTGCGCCCCGAAACAGCTCCACAGTAGACTGGCCAAACCACTGTCTCAAGTTTTTCAGCCATGAAATCCTCCTTCTTCCAGGGCCCCGACTTCCGACAATCTTTCCCTGCATTATGAGATGCAAGATCTCGTATTTCTCTGGATGTCTCATCATATGTCCTAGATATTGAAGTTTTCGGATTTTTATTGTTTAAATAATTTCTTTTTCTTTATTCATCCGGGCCATAACAACTTCATTCGTTACTCTGTCCATCCAGCTTATTTTGAGAATTCTTCTATAGATCCACATCTCGAATGCCTCAAGTCGCCTTATCTAAGGAGCTATTAATAAATAAATAAAATAATAAATAATGGTTATGATATCATTGAACACATTCTTTCACAATTTTTTTAAAACAGCGGCCTAGTAGAATCAATGGACGAAAATATTAAATATGATCTTATACGTAGCTACGTCGACGCTACATCCTATTTTCTTTGTTAGCTTTGAAAATTCTTCTCAGTACCCATATATTGAATAAATCCAATGTATCTTCATATTATGTTATTAGGAGTCTAGGCTTACATAGCATTATCGTTGTTTTACTTCATAAAACATTAAATATTAATAATATTCTCGCAAACTTTACTATTCACTTTGAGACACATACATAATAAATAATGAATGGAGAAGTAAACAAAATATGAAATAGAATTATTACATTTAATTCAAAGAAATTTCAGATTTAGAAAATATCGTATTATGATAGGTATATTATTTCTAACCACAAATCTTAAACAATAATATTGTATAAAGGTTCCTTTTAAGTCTCGACCAAATAAGCGACTTATTTGGATTACTCAGGGTTTATTTGTGAAATAGAGTTAAGGCAAGAAATTCATTCTTTCCAAAGATGTTTTACCGTTATTAAATATTCCAACAATAACAGATTCCAAAATAAGACTACAATTTTACGACGCTACTTTAGACTTTAATAATAGTTTAATTTTAATTTTGTTTTATTTTATTTTGGAATATAATTGATTGTCAATAATCCTTTGTTTAGTAAATATATGCTATGCTGGTTTTTTGTATTTGTTTTACTATTCACAGAAAAAATATAATTAACACAGTATATGTTAGTCAATTGGATGAAATATACTATTTATCAGATGTCGCATATCACTAGCTATAGAATAAAAGAACTCTAAAGGTACACTTACAATTAGGTATTATATAATATAAATTGTAATTTTCTACGTATGTAAAGTTCATAAAAACTAAACCTAAATGCTCAAAATTGATCACTGTGCGGCGTGAAAGAGGCTCGAATATAGACACACGCGTTCGGAAGCTTTTCATTTGTTGACGGCTTGTGGTCAATTTGTATCTGGAGCGTCACGCTTCGTATAAACGCGCCATGTATGCTTTACCGACTCGTCATAAGCTGCTTGAATTTTTGCTCGGTCGAGAGTCGCTATGAATACTTGCTCGCCTGTCTCTTCGATTAAAGATATTGCTATAATGAACAGAATCAGGATAATCAAATGGAATAAAAGATATAAGTTGCGCCAACAGTTTCGTTTTCAAATTTTTTTACTAAATTAATATTCAATTTCAATTTCGTTGCTGGGTAGACCTCTTTCCATTTAATAAAGGCAATAGAATTAATATTAGGTCCTTACATATGAAATTGAGGTTTTGCCGTACTGGCAAATTTGATCTCAAATATCTTCTCTTTGGTTAGGAATTCCAAATCCAAATTTATACAGCTATTTACTCATGTATTTGTGTTTTGAAAATTAAAATTCATTTGTTTTTTCCTCAATTGTTTTTTTCTTTGCGTCACTCAGTTTACAAAATGAAAAACTTGAAATATCGCATTATTTACGAGTACGAGTTCCACCGTGGCACCAGTGCTGCAGAAACGGCTCAAAGGATTAATGATGTGTATGGTGACGGTGCCGCAAAAGAAAACACAGTGCGTTTTTGGTTCCAACGTTTTCGTTCTGGAAATTTCGACCTGCAGAACAAGCCCTGTGGACGGCCGGAGACCAAAATTGATAACGAAGAATTGAAGGCTATTGTGGAAGCGAATCCATCGCAAACCACATCCGAGTTAGCTGCAGGCTGCGGTGTTAGTGATAAAACAGTTTTAATCTACTTGAAGCAAATTGGTAAGGTGAAAAAGCTTGAAAGGTGGGTACCTCACGAATTGAGTGAAGCAAATCAACAAACGCGCGTTGACTGCTGCGTTGCATTACTCAACCGGCACAATAATGAAGGGATTTTAAATCGAATCATTACCTGTGATGAAAAGTGGATCCTGTACGATAATCGGAAGCGCTTATCGCAATGGCTGAACCCTGCCGAACCAGCCAAACCATGCCCCAAGCGAAAATTGACTCCAAAAAAGTTACTTGTGAGCGTTTGGTGGACTAGTGCTGGTGTCGTTCACTACAGCTTTTTTAAATCTGGCCAGACGATTACGGCAGATGTCTATTGTCAGCAACTGCAAACCATGATGGAAAAGCTAGCTGCTAAACAACCGAGGCTGTTTAATCGCTCTAGGCCACTGCTGCTTCATGACAACGCTAGACCACACACTGCACAACAGACGGCTACCAAATTAGAGGAGCTTCAATTGGAATGTCTAAGACATCCACCGTACTCTCCGGACCTTGCCCCAACAGATTACCATTTTTTTCGAAATTTGGATAACTCTTGCAAAGGAAAAAATTCATCTCCGATGGGGCAGTCCAAACCGCCTTCAAAGATTTTATTGATTCCCGTCCGAATGTTTTTTTTAGTAAAGGGATCGATGAACTACCTATGAGATGGCAAAAGTGCATAGATAGCAATGGTACATACTTTGATTAAATAAATATATTATAATAAAAAAAAATCGGCTTTATGTTCCTCCCATACTAAACGCCAATTTCATATGTAAGGACCTAATATTTGCAAGCCGCGCGTATGAGACGCATACATTTGTTGTGTTGGTGTTTATACCAGCAAGACTAGCGGTATATAATGACATTCGTGCCAACCCTTATGTATGGAAGTGAAGCCTGGAATTGGCAAAAAAGGAATGAAAGTAGACTGAATGCGGTGGAAATGCGGTCACTAAGACGCTTGTGTGGAAAATCTTTGGTCGATAGAGTGAGGAATGAGCAAATTAGAAGTGAATGCAATGCTGGCTGTAGTGTGGTAGATAGAATAAAGAAATGAGTGCTGAGATGGTTTGGTCATGTGGAACGTATGAACGAGGAAAAGATGGTTAAGAAAATATATGAGGGCAACAGGATTAGAGGGCGTCCGCGAAAGACCTGGCACGATCAGGTACAGGTACTACAAATATTTGAGGATGGCCCTGTTAAAAGCCGCAACAAACGTAGAACGTGTATAAGATGATGTATGAATATGGCCGAAGCAAAAGTGGTGTGCCAGGATAGAAGAGTGTGGCGTTCAATCCTCTCTGCCTACCCCTGCGGAGAAACGGCGTGATGGTTAGTTAGTTAATTAGTTAGTTAGTTAGTTAGTTAGTTAGTTAGTTGGTTAGCGTTTATACTCGTAAACACCAACATAACGAAACAATGTGCGTCGTACGCACGGCTTACACATACTAATTCGATTATCTTTCTTAAATGGAATGACATATAATCGGCGTTTATAAAACATTTAAATAAAAAATTTTGCATACGATATTTTTTTACATGTCACATATAAAGTACGCGTTTAAAGTAAGTGTATAAAGTTAAGTAAGATAAGTTCGGTAAAATTAAATAATAATACAGAAAGGAGATAGTTTATTGTATGTTCTCCCTTCTTCGTATTGTGTTAATAGGTAGTGGAATACCTATTCTTTAAATTTTCCTTCGTTCCTGACAATATGAGTTATAAAGGTTATCTGTTAAATTATTTTTCAAAGTTTATGTTCTTTTTAGGCAATGTAATTTTATGACTTTTCTTTGAGATTTGGCGAGTTATTATAGTATGGTGTTTTATTGTATATTTTTTAATAATTCGGAGAAATTTTCGCACGATTGGAATCCCTCGTGATATGTCACTATGAAACAACAACCGAAACCTCTAATACCTTCCATTACGTTTTGGAATACAATACCACACTTTGGAATTAGCTATAACCTTCGAGGAACGTCTAGAATAGGCAGGAAGCGGCGGAAACAAACTACAAAAGTCTGGAATGTTGGGAAAGCCAACATATTTTCAGTAAAAGCGAAGTCGTGTCGAGGCCATAAATTAGTTTGACATTTCTACCGGTGCGAGATTAGCGACAAGCCGTGGAGATCTAACGCGTGTGTGATACTAATGAAGATCATTCAAAATAGATGATAAAATAATGTTGAACGTTGAAAATAATACGGCAGGTACACATAAAACATGTTGCGGTAAATATGGAGAAGCCAAAAAAATTCTGAATACACTATAACAGGTCATTAATGACCCTAATATATGGCCCTCTAGTGAGTGAATAGAAGAAGAAGAAAATAAGAAGAAGAAGAAGAGTAATAAGAAGAATAAGAAGAAAAAGAAGAAGAAGAAGAAGAAGAGGAAGAAGATGAAGAAGAAGAAGAAGAGGAAGAGGAAGAAGAAGAAGAAGAAGAAGAAGAAGAAGAAGAAGAAGAAGAAGAAGAAGAAGAAGAAATAAGAAAAAAAGAAAGAAAAAAAAAGAAGAAGAAAAGAAAAAGAAATTTTATTTTTTAAGAAACAGACCGTCAACAGGTCATTTATGACCCTAATATATGGCCCTCTAGTGAGTGAATATAAGTTTTTAAGAACTGCTTAACACATCTTCCCATCTACATCCCGACGAAACAACTAGTTTTATAAGCTGCAAGTCCTAGTGATCGAAATGTTTTGTCCGATGTTGTTTGACTGAAACGTGTTAAGTTTCCGGGGACGAGGATTTGAAATCCTTTCATTTACTTCTCTACTTTCTCATCTATTGAGAACCTCAAGTGAACGCACTATTCCGAGAAATCTCACGCCAATTAGGACAATTGACGATTCGGTAAAAAGGCTAATGATCGTTTCCGGGCCGGCAATTCGGATGAATTAAAGGGTTTAAAAACCAATTCCAGGAAAAGGTTTGAAAAGGTTCTGCGATTGGGGAGACTTGCCCCACGGAGCGTGGTCACAACTTTTGCGGATCGGTTTTATTACACCGGCATTGTCCCAATGATTGATTGTTTGAGGGAGGTTTATTAGAGACGACGCCATCGGAATTGTGTCACTCGGCTTACCTACAGGGGTTTAAAACATTTTCCTCTTTTTGAAATGGATTTTTTTTTATATATTTCAGGTGTCAAACATTTACGTCGTCCAGTGAACAAGTGATTGGGATTAAACTAATGAAATTGTATATATTTTTTTAATGTATTAATATTTTAATAAATTATAGTAGCGTGTTGGTCTTGTGGTTAGGACTCTCGCTTCGTGATCCAAAGGTCGCGGGTTCGAACCTCACTTCAGACCAGTAAGTTAGTCTTATTTTCATAGCAAAAGCGTTTAGGTTAGTTTAAAAATAGTAAGAATATTCATTTGACACGTATTCCGTGTTCGCATCTCTTTTTTTTTTTTAATTAAAAAAAAAAAAAGAAGTTAGAAATCTAGCGATTCATTCATTTTTTATGATGAAAAAAGGGACTATTCATTTTTTTTATTATTATATTATCAACACTCTACATTTATCAGTAAACTGGAAATTACCACGAAGGTCTGGGATAATGTACCAGATTCTAGAAATATCGTGAAACGACATTGTCTATATAAGAGAGATAACAGACTCGCTGCGCAGATAGTGCGAGTTGTTGGTTGAAAAGTGAGTTAAAATCTATAGAAACTGGTGCGATAGAGTAAAGTGAAATAGAAAAGTACCTACCTAACTACGTATTTGTGAAATATTCAGCAGTGACAATGAGTGCAAATAACGAAAAAAGGGGGAGTTGGGAAACGCAGCTCCGATTAAATTCATGTCCAGCAATATTGATGATTTAATTAAATTTTTATTGGTATTGAGTATTGCATTTGCCTCCCAGTTGCCGCGATACTGATACAATATTTTAGATTACTCTAAACGTTTGGAATAAATTATTAATACCTGGAAGGAACTGGAACACACGGAACTGTGCCAGAACGTTCAAGGGAGGACATTTTTCGAACCCGAACGTAAGTCTTTAGGAGAAACTATATTTATTTTCAATATCTTCTTATTCAATATCTTCTTGTTCATGCGGAGAAAGGATGATACATTAAAAGTAAGATTGCCCCAGCAACTGTTAGGGTTTGAGAAAAAGCGCCTTACGCGCTTGATTTTGTTGACATATGCATATCTTTTGATCACCCTTAGTACTGGGGCTATTAAAAATATTTTCTCCTCTTTAGTCATATTTTTGAAATTAATAAAACTGAATTAAAACTATTGCCATTTTCAATTTTATTAAGAATACCTCATAAATATAATTTATTTGTATTTACTATTTACAATTATTTATGACACATACAATCCAATATTCGCATGTTATTAACCACAAAATTTAAACATCACTTTTGAAATAAAACATACCGAAAGTTGTCACCGGTATGTATAAAGTCAGATTTTATAAAGCGTCAGCATTTTAAATTTTTTAGATCCCTGATAGTTCATTAGGCTAATCAGTGCATGTTTGACCCTGACAAGACTAACACGCATGTGATCAATTATTGGTGGAAGTGTAACAATACTATGGTTGAGGTGTGTAGTGTTGTGAATGTAGTGGTATAGTGTTGGTCCTGACGAAGAGACGGGTACGTCTCGAAACCGGTAGACCTAAAATCTGGTTGTGGTTTTTACAAAGTTAACTAACAATCTGTTATAATGTTTAACCACAAAATTAAATATTTATAATATTTTAAAAATATTTAGACTGATTTTGTAAATACGAAATAAATGAATGATTATTGTATTGTAACCAAGAATTCATCTCTCTGCCAAATTTCAGAGCGATTGTTAGTCAGGACATGCGTCAAATATTTTTAATAAGATGTGTGGTTGTTAGACAAATAAAGTCTGAATAAATTAACTTACTACTGGGATATTCAATTTACCGACCGGTTCTTGGAACTCGAACATTGGAGGTTGTTAAAATTGAATTTTAGATTGAGTTGATTAAAGTCGACTTTATTTACCTTTTTATTATTCATAGAGGTCTCATTATTGGGGATCGTGACTTCCCTGCCGTTGCAAATGATCCGCCAATCTTCTTCAACTGTTTCCTAGACTGCGCGCTGTGCGATGATTGGAGCGCTAACAAACTCCATTACTAGGTCACCCTATCGTCCTGGCAATCTTCCCCTGTTTCGTTTGTCCTCCAGTTTCTAAGGAATACAAGTATTTTCAAACTGTCACCGTCATGGTGGTGGGGTTTTTTCGAAGTTTCGAAGGGTGCGACGAATATGAATAAGCATAATAGGATGATAAAATGTAACGCCCTAGTAAAAATAAATTGCCTCGTAGCCTAGTGGGCATTATACTGGCTTCTCACACCAAGGGTTCCAGGTTCGATATCCGATAATGTCACAATATATCTGTGATTAACTCAAGCTTGAGTGATTTTGTGATGTGACAACTACAGTAATTGTGCGTCTTGGACTGTTGAAGCGTTTAAAATAATGAAAATAAAATAAAAAATCATTTTCAGCACTTCATTCATGCAACCATTTTGTTTGACATTTTAAAATTAAATTGCCTTTCTACTATTTATTATTGTTTTCTGATAAATTTTAATTGAAAACATAGGTAAATTTTTAGGCATAATTATCTCATTTTTATAGATATTTGAATTAAATTTATAATGTGAAAACTACATAAATAGCAACAGAAGGATTATTGTCAAGGATAGATATGTAATTTTTGTTTTTATCTGCATTTGAATAAATTTAATCCCAAGATTCTCAAAAATATAACATAAATAATTCTCGCGTAAGCGTGTGTAATATAAATGTGTATTAATTATATTATATTGAATACACTCTTAAGTTTGTACATTTACCAAATAAATTTAATAAAAAAATAATAATGTGTTTATCGGAGACTCCCAAACATAAAAAATAAATACTTTTTATTTTTGATGTATACGGTGTTTTAAGGCTTCCTTAAAACATAAAAATTTAATTTATTTATTAAAAACACTTCAGAACATTAAAAATAGAACATATTTATTGAAGGTTCCACCAGAAAAAAAAAGAAGTGTTTTATGGTGGCTCCACCAGAGCATAAAAAGTATAACCTATTTATTTCAGGCTCTCTCAAAAACATTAATATACGATGTGTTCATTAGAGGCTTCGAAAACATCGACAATAGAATGTGTTTATCGGAAGCACACAGTATTAAAAATATAACCTATCTATTGGATGTTCCACAAGAATATTAAAGGTAAAATTTATTTATCAGAGGCTCCCAAACAACATTAAAAATATTACATATATTTTTTTTTATATTTTTTATATTTTTATAAAAAAATTTACATATATTTTTAGAGGTTTGCGAGAGCATTGTACAAAATATACGTAAATATTAAGTATCATATGCTATGTTAGATGCTAGAGTCTGGATTAGTCGCACGCTGTTGGGGCCTCTCAATGTTTGTCACTCTGTTGTGTTGACAACAACATTGTGGAGCATTTTGGAATCGTCTAAAACGTTTCGCATGTGTCTCGAGATGACTGGATTGTTGTCGTGGAGTTTCAAAGGATCTAGAAGGCGGTATCACTTATATAAAGGCTGTCGCGCGCACGGCGGGGCTATTCAGTCATTTGGGACATTTAACCAACGCATTATCAGCAACGGAGCACAGTGCAGTGTGAATAAAAGAAGTTTATCGCCAGCATTTAACATTTTTAACATTTTTCTAGGTGCGAATATTGAACGTAATTTGCTAGAAAGTGTATTTTTTATTGAATTGGCGTTAACTTTGTGGAATGACATTATAATTATATATAAATAGATCACTTGTCTAAAATAAAAATTGATCACTTTTTTATATCTTCACCTGTTGATGACAATATCGGTAGTTGTCGAAACTAGTCGTGTAGTCTTAAACTCATTAGTGGTCTTAGACAAGTGATCTGTTTATATAATGCTAGAAAGTGATACAAATGGTAGAAACAGCATTAAAGAGTATAACGGTACTACTATTTTTCGTGTCCGGCGACTTTTTAAAATTGTTTTAGTGTTTTTTATTTACCTCCCACAGCTACATCAGCATATTAAATAATATATATTAATAAATATTAAAACGAAAAAAAAATGGAGAGGTGTTTTGACATCCTGAGACATAAAACATGCTTTTTCTTCTTATAAATTCAAGGTATATAAGTACAGCTTTTTAAATGGATGGCGTGTGCTCTCTCGCTACCTGCAATTACTTCAAGGCTTTTCTTTAGTTTCACGTCTCGTCTGGCATATTAATGAATTTGGGCAATTTTAAAATTTACTGACAAAGGACTTTGACAATGTCGCGCTTTATTGCTTTGAGAAAAATTCCGGGAAAGACGAATGAAGGTACATTAGGTTAACCTTTGGGCTAAAATACAAAGCTTCGTATTATGTTAACATTCAGGTATTCATACAATGTACCAGATGCAAAAGATAATACATTTATACCAACAGTACGACAAATTACTGCAATGAGATATAATTCAGTAGTGGTATCCTGGATTTATTCTTCTTTATTCAAGTTCTGTTTAAAAGCGAAATTTGAATGTACTTCGTTCGATTTATACGATAATAATAATTTTTCATAAAATTATGTTTGTTATATTATATTCCTATAATATTACAAACATATGTACAGGGTTATTTGGAAAACAATAATAACTTTGCAAGACTATATTCCTGTCTTGATTATGAATGGAAAATTTCTGCATGCAAATTTGATTTATTTGTCTTTATTTTACTTGTATTTTACTCGACACCTACACTATTTTTCATGTTAAATGACATGTTTGACAAAAATTTTGAGTCTAGAGAACAAAATCATCACACTCAATGTTGTTCAACACAAAGAAATGATAATAATATTGAAATAGTAGATGAATATACAGGGTTATTTGGAAAACATTAATAACCATGCAGGACTATATTCTTCCCTTGAATATGAGTCGAAAATGTTCAAGATATTATGACCTATATCAATAGTTAAGGAGATATGCGACATCAAAATTTGCATTTTTTTTTTCAATATTTCTGAATTATTTTTTGTAAAACGTTGAACTATCATCATAGTAACTCATATTGAATATTAAAAATTCATTTCCTTTAAAACAAGTCAAATAAAAAATAAAAACCTTCGAATTCCAATTGGAAAACATTCCAATTGAAATTTTTTCAGGGTTTTTACCATTTTATTTAACTTGTATTGAAACAAATGAATTTTTCGTAATCGAAATGTGTTTCTGTAATGATAGTCCAACGTTTTACAAAAAATAAGTCAGAAATATTGAAAAAAAAATACAAACTTTGATGTCGCATATCTCCTTAACTATTGATATTAGGTCACAATAGCTTGAATATTTTCGACTCATAATCAAGGGAGGAATATAGTTCTGCGAGGTTATTAATGTTTTCCAAATAACCCTGTATATACCTAGGACACAAGATAAAAATGGGCAAAGATAACCAAACAACAGAATTGCCAAGACGAATAGGAATGAGCTGGGCTGCTTGTGGCAAACTCTACCATATCTTCGAGAACAAAGAGATCTCAATTAGCCTAAAAAGAAAAGTCTTTGATTTATGCGTACTGCCAGTGATGATGTAAGGAGTGGAGACTATGGCCCTTACAAAGAAAAGCTCAAATGCACGAAATGATCCATGGAGAGATCCATGCTTGGAGTAAACCTAAGAGATGAAATTAGAAATGACGAAATTAGGCGCAGAACTAGAGTAGTGGATATCATGGATCGTGTAGCGAAGCTAAAATGGCAATGATCAGGACATGTTGCAAGGCAGGTTGCTACAAGATGGCCTCCCAGAGTTCTGAAATGGAGATCTTAGGAGAATAAAAGAGGCACCGGAAGACCTCAAAAGAGATGGACCGACGATATAGCCGCTGTGAGTGGAAAGAAATGGCTACAATTAGCTAACAACAAGGAAGGATGGAAGGGTATGGAAGAAGCCTATATCCAGCAGCGGAGAGATGAAGACTAGTGAAGAAGAAAAAGAAGATGACATATAGGTAATATGAAAAATAACATCGTTATGGTTGCTTTTTAACTTTACGTAACTTAATGGAAAGCAGAAGGAATAGCGCGCTGTACGAATCCCTTGTAATATGTCCAACAATGTCGAAGGATCGAAGTTGATCTATGGCAATCTACAATATTCGGAAAACTCCTTGAACAACCTAAAAGCGACGGGAATCTTCTCCTAAACACAAGAAAGGAATATAATAATCTACGAGATTCGAAGCCAACGTAATTTGGGCATAAATAGTGGATCTACGCCGCGGTGCGATGAAGTCTTTTTTTACAGATCGTTCAGTGCGAAGTAAGTCGCGAGACGACGGCCAAGTTTGTCAGTCACGTGTGACAGATATCGATCAAAATAAAGAAGCAAGTTCTTACCTAAGTGGCGAAATAAATAAATTCCACCATTAAAACGAGAATTGAATATTCTACGAGCGATAAATAAAGTGTTCCTAGCGATAATAAAGCGTTAAAAATACTATTGATATATTGCGAAACTAATAAGCCGCTAATTGATTTCCAGTGTTTTAATTTGTGCTTTGTTTCCGTACTTTAGGTCAATCATACAAATAATGATTATTTATTATGTTAATGCTTTTAATGTTGCGAATTCGCCTATCTTGTTTCATAGCTTTAAATTCCTATGACCCAACTAATTTTTTAATTTTTTGAACGAATCACGACCAAAAATTATTTTAGAACGTCAAACTGTAAGACAAAGTAAAAAAAATTTTAAAGTTTTTTTTTGAAAATGGTGGTCCAACCCCTTCAGCACACATGTAGGAGCCTAATTTTGCCCTCCAGACTTTTGTTGAGCCTAATCAACCGCCTCTGTCAGAGACAACTAATTTATTAAAGTCTTCATAATAAGTCTGAGCGTGTGATATCTTCCAAAGGTTGAGTTTTGGTAATCAGGATTCTTTGACGATGTAGCCTCTTATATTGAGAGCACAAAGCCGCCCTGCCCTTACGTAAATGACGTCTTTAATCAGGAGTACTTTGAAATATGAAAAGGTCGCGTGTAATAAGGCGGAGAGGAGTACAATAAAATGAGATGTAACTGAATGGGATAAAAAAGCTATCTAATTTCCTTGTCAATTGAATGTCATTTCGAGATCATCATTTCGTATGTATTAAAAAGATCCGCAAAAATAAATCAAACACTGTCTTTTCGTTTGTCTACCTGTACGTAACGTAATTTCGTTTGAATTCACGGCTAAAAAAAACAAATTAAACCGCCCGAAATGGGGCTTGAACCTCGGGTCAGCAAACCCGAACCGATCGCTTAACGCATGTCGCTACCGCCGCCTTTCGTAGACCGTCAAAAAGATACTATAAATATATACTAGGGCTTAGCAAAGACGCGAAACAATTTTCCTTCATTTTTGACGGGTTACAGTTAAATACAATAATAAAAATGCGATGGGCTCAGTGTTATGTAGTAGTAATTCCAAAATCCCAATTATAATAATTTCGTTGTCTTTCTATCCGTCCGCCCGTCCGTCTATCTGTCTGTCCTTGTAACTTCGTGTAACGTCCGTAACTTTTTTATAGTAATTTTTTTTTTCGAAATTTTATATTAACGAAAATTTTTTTTTCGATTTTCTTTTTTTCGAATTGTTTTTTCAAATTATTTTTTTTTTAATAAAAAAATTTTTTTACGATTTTTTTTTATGTTAAGATGACTTGAAGCATTTGAGATGCGGATCGACCTACGGAAGTTCTAAATAAGCTGGATGGATATAATTACTTTGTGATTCGGATGAAAAAAGAAAAATATCTTTTTAAAACAAAAGAAGTCCCGAAATGAAACGTCACAAACTCCAGAGAAATATCAGATCGGGTATCTTACGCTGCAAGGAGAGATCGCTGAACATCGAGGCATTGAAAGAAGAAGATCTTCATGACTGATGAATCTAAGGAAATGGTTTGGCAGGTCTATTGTAGAGCTTTTCCGGGTCAGTAGACAATATTGATAGCCAACGTACGCTAGACGAGTGTTAACGAGAAGAAAAAGTAGAAACAGTGAGAACAGTGCTTTCTACAGTAGCGTAGTCTTGGTAACGTTAGTGGTTGACATTAGTAAAAAGATAATTATTCTTTTTTGCATCATATACCTGAATATTATAATATAATATGCATTATATTTTTTAATTTTTTTTAAATTTATTTAATTTATGGTACAAATACAGTTCTTATATCAGATTAAACTTTTTATTAAATACTTGGTAGTCGTGTAGACCTCATCAGTAAAGAGAAGCTCTTGAGTCTGATGAGAGAGCCACAGTTCTTATTCCTTATTATAATATATAGGTACATAGTATATACAAGTTATTTATATATACTTCATATATATACATAAATAACTCCAATACTATTTCATCAATCTGACAGCATTAGACGGGCATTGTTACACGGAGAATTATATATTTTGATTAATTATTAATACTAATGAAATATGCGATTTAGTAATGAATGCACTTATTGGTTTTAATTTTCATTTAGTTGAAACATTTAAAAAAATATAATCATTAAAAAAACACCTAATTCAGAGTATTTTATTAAAAAAAGCACAAAGAAAATGTTTTTAATTTTATTTAATAACAATTTTGAAATCATACTTATTTCGATAACGCAATGAGGTCAGCATTTAAACAAATTTTGAAAACGGAATGAGATCGGCTATTGGATAGGACGGACTGGCATTCGAAATTATTATTATTGGATATTAATGAAAATATTTTTTTAAAAATATTTTTATATAGTATCTCTTACAATCGTTGTAATTTAATTTGTATAATTTTTTACTTTGTACTCTAATATAACGCTAGGACTATCTATCAGAGTAAGTAACAACCCGAATTTTATTGAAAAAACGACGAAAAATTTTCCAAAATGAAGTAAAAATGCAAAATAATTGCTTTCAATGCAGAAAATTTACCTAAACCGCACTTGGATTTACCTGAACCTTATTAAAACATTGTAGGTACGTAAAGTTATTTCGAGGTTGCCTCGAATATTCATTATGGTATGTTGGCAGGTCTTTATTTTGACAATGAAGATTACATTGTAAATTTGATATTTTAATATCGCGGAACAATATTGTTACTATGTAGGAAGTGAGTAAAACGTAAACACAGAAGAGCCTTAAAGCGCTTTTCTATAGGGCAGACGCGCAGGGCGCAGACGAAACTAGAAAGGGGTGGGAAGAATCTAATAAACGTACATTTAACTTAATAATTTAAAACACAAAACCTGAAGGTACTCTTTAGAATTCTTACTAGACGAGTAAACTTAAAACTTTGTAGTTGCAAATAGAAAAAACCCTTTTTTGAAGAAATTCTTTAAAAAATTCTCAAAAAAACTTAAAAACTGATTGAAATTATAGTTATGCTACCAAATGCTTGCCCATCACATGACGAAATTTTTTACAGCATAAAGTTACGTAATACAAATTTGTTTTTGACTTTATTAGCGTCATCTGGCGAAACTCTGCCGATTGTTTTTAGTCGCGGTATCTACGAAGCTCTAAATGTGCTACCGTACTAAATGACGTCCATCTTTTTACCGATGTACAGGGATGTGTAATCTACGAATATCTCTTTAGTTGTCAGTTTTTGCGGCTGTTTTGTTTCGTGCGTTCAAATAATTCGGCATTTCGTTGTACTTTGGTGGTATCGCTGCGCTGTTTATTTTATTTAAATAAGTATAACTATTAAGGCGCATACATAAGTGCACGCAATCAAATTTTTTGTGTAGTTCTCATATGCGTTCTCCGTCTATCTTAAAGTAATTTGTGTTTGTAGATTAAAAAATAGAGATAGGTATAGTTCAGAATTCGGGATAAGGTCAATGATTAAAAATGAAACTTGGACTGCTGTGACATTGCCGGTTTATTTGAGTTATACTAACATTGAAATATATAAGGGGACATTTTATTCACAAATTATATTATTCTTTAGTTCATCAGAAATTCACGCTTAAATAAAGAAATACGAAATTTTTAAATTAAGAAATTATGAAAGGTAATCACGGGTAGGTATATACCCTCGAAAATAATTTCATACGGCGTATCTACAAAATACAAGTTTCTCTATGTCACAATGTTCGTTACTAATGCTAACAGATGTCGCTTTTAAAATGCCACTACAAAAGAAATTACGGTGTCGCGAAAATTACATTTTTTGTTAAAGTTACATTTTATTTGGAATTTTGTGAAAAACTGAGAAAATTAATAAAATTTTCGGCAATAAGAGATCAGATTTGGAAACGGTGAGTTCACTCGTACTGTGTTAACATAAAAATTTTTTTTTTAACATTTTGGTTTGATTTATTAACCAATTTATGTAAAGCTGAAGTTCAAACATAAACGTAATTTAAAACATAATAATTTCATTTTCTGTCCGTCCGTCCATCTGTCCGTCCCGTAATTTCGTGTAACGTTCGTAATTTCGTTCGAATTCATGGCTAAAAAAACTAACCCATAAAAACCGAGTTTTATTATATCTTTCTCATTGAATCAGGTTTCGTGCCTGCTGCACGCGTCGGGGTCATAACTCATTTAAATTTATTCTAATTTGAATAAAACATTAAAATTTTGAAAAATCCAAAATTATACAATAATTATTAAATTTTTTTTAAGGAAAATTTTTTAGATAATTTTTATCGTCGCCACGAGTCTGCCTACAAAGTTTCAGCTCGACTGGATCACGGTAAAAGGGTTAAAAATCGATCCAAAGTTTTTCCGGCAGCCAACAAACCGCAGACGCTACAGGTTAAAAGAAAGGGAATAAAAACGGCCGGAGATGAGGCTTGAACCCTGGGCCACCAAACCCGAACCGGCCATTCCACGCGTGTTGTCACGTCCACCTCTCCTTGGAACGCCAAAAAGATGCTATAAATATATAAAAGGGCTTAGCAAAGATGCGAAACAATGTTCCGTCATTTTTGATGGGTTACATCTAGTTTAAATATATTTGTGATGAATTTAGATTGATTTTTTTTTGAAAGGCTAAATTAGAAGATAAAATTCGAGACTGGGATATTCTATAAATATTAAGGATCCACTGTATATATTTTATATAATAAACCTTTACCTGCAAGAATTTTTATAAAAAGTATATAAAAAATCAGTAAATAGATTGAAGATATTTTCCAGCATGTAAAATTTTGGGCAAAACGATAAGAAATACATTTACTGGTGTAAAAATTTTCAGTGAACATTTTGGCTTCACATTTCTTGGGAAAAAGACTATAGGTGGTGAGTAATAAAGAAAGTTGATGCGCGAAGGTTGGAGAGATTCTGGGGAAATTTCTGTCGAAATTTCTGTGTTAAAGTGTGAAAATCATTCGAGCGCATTTTGCGAGGACGCGATAAAAAATGTGTAGAATTCTTGATATAGTTTTGGGGATGAAAAAATGTTCTGGGGAATTTATAGCTCAGAATGAACGGCAGCAGCAAATTGAATCATTAGTTATAAGGATTGATGTGTAGGGAAATATTCCTACTAATACTAATTTTGGAATCGACTCGAATAGACGAGTTTGTGAATTATGTTGAGAAAGATATCGAAAGGAGGATGACTGCAGGGAACAAAGAAATCGGTATTTTAAATGCTATTTTTTTAATGGAAACTTGTCAATCGAGGGTAGAGTTATAAATATCTTTGATTCGTTAAAAAAAAACATTGTACCTACATGAAAAAGGCACGTATTTACGATAATTAGTTGTAGAACCCTTATTTCGAATCTGAACTGTTAAAATTAACATAGATCTCACGGGGAAATAAGTCAATGACCGTAGGTGCCTTTTTTTCAATTGTTTTAAGCATCAAAGTCATTGTTTTGTGTAAAATCAATGAAAATGGCTGAAAATGCGTCATTACTATTTTAAATCGTCACGTTTACCGTTAACGTCATTTCTTTCTTTTTTTTAACTCGTGGCGTCTGCTTGCTTGTTTGCTTGACGAAAAAACTTTGGATCGATTTAAACCCTTTTTCCCGGATCCAATCGAGCTGAAACTCTGTAAGTAGACTCTTAGCGACGATCAAGAAGATCTATGAAATTTTCGTTAAAAAATAATAATTATAGCATAATTTTGGATTTTTAGAAATTTTAATGTTTTCTTCAAATTGGAATCATTTCAAAAATTTGATTACTACCGACGGCGGCCTGATAACGTCACGGAATATTTAAAATTTAAATTACTCCGTCGGTAGGTACAATAGTACTTCACTACGAATTTCTAAAATTTATGACAATTGGTTCACAGATCACAGCACACTTCTTTTTTTGGGAAGAAATAAAATAATACAGATATATCTTTAGAGATTTTTGACATAGATATTTGTCTAGACATATTTCATTTTCAGTCAATCAATTATTTAATTACATGATAGTAAAATAAAAACTTGGATTTTATGGGTTGGTTTTAATTGTTATAATTGAAGTCTTTAAAAAAACATTATCATTAGTTAGTGTACAGGCGTTTAGTACACATCCACACAACAAAAATGTGTGTATGTGTATTGACAATACACACATTTTCTTTATTGGCTTGAGATGTTTGAACGAGTAGCTCTATCACGCCCCTGGCGACTGTGCGCAAAAGCTACAGATAATAATAATAATAATAATAATAATTGGATAATTTGTATAGCGCCGTTTTCGCGAAATACTCACCTCAAGGGCGCTCAAGTCAAGTCGGAGCGGCATATTTGCATTTTCGGACACTAGAGAAACGTTTGACTATTCAAACATCTCTGTAACAAAACAGGCAAGGAATATGGCGGACGGCAGATATTCATTTAGTGAAACTTATTTGTGCTAATTGATTCTCCCTCCTGATCTGAATGAAATCTTCAATTATCTGTGAAAGAAAATCTACATAGGAAATGTCCACGATGACTACTTACCATCACATACCATTGCAAAGCACTTAACAAAACAATTAAAATTTCTTTAAAATTTTAAGACATCCTTTTACAATTTAAAAAAAATTCGTGTTGCGTTAAAAACTAAATGTCAAGTCAGGTAACAAATTATATTAGAGTATTCATGATTTCATGTAATAGATGATGCTTGAACTTTTTCTTTAACCAATTTGTATATATGGTAGGTACTTGCATTTATAATTAAATCAAAATTGTAAACTTTGCCTGTCTCAACATGTTTTCTAGTGAGACAGGCATAGTAAAACTATAGCTAAGATAAATATATTTATGTATAGCAATGAAATAAAAGTCTGACTGCGAATAAATTTTAATGTAGTAAATTATATAATAAATACTTTACGAGTATATTAGCGGAATATCTTTTTAATATTTAACATTTTGTTTAAATTGGGTGTGAATATATTATATATAAAATTTTATTAAAAGTTTTGCGTGTCACAGAGACGAAATACGCCAGCGGTGTACCGGGAATGCTAAAATTCTAAATTGAAAATAAATACAATCTAACTTTTATAAGAGCTACGTGATTTTTCTTTCCCGCTTTTTGTTAGTAATAAGTTATAAACGTAGTTTGTTCAAAAAATATCAAACATTTGGTCAGTAGAAACACATTTATTCGTAGACACTACATATATTTTATTCCAACCTATTTAGTAGCGCACAAAGTTCTCCGAAGGTGTCCGCGATTATCGGAAACACTTTGGATTTTTTGGAAATTTTGAAGACATTTTTGGAAAGGTCTTAAAAGCTGGGCCGTCAGGTTCCGCTTAATTTTTTCCCTAGATTCAAATTGGGTCCCTTTCTAACCGAAATTTCTACGAAAAAACAGAAAAAATATACTCATGGACTAATATGAGGGTACACTGTATTTGAAATCATTTGCATAAATTCTTGTTCCTACTAAAAAGCAATAAGGGTAGGGAATATTTTTTTAATGATTTCCATAATACAATAAATAACACAGAGAACAACACCCTAATAGATAATCGTATTATTGGAATATTGGAAGTAACATGGAAAAGAGTCACGGAGGATCAAACAATGTGGCGGGTAGGCGATGATGATAAAAACTCCAAACTTAATTATACCTTGTGCATAATTCTTCTATTTTTTTTTATTTAATAATTTCTATTTAATTTTAAGTATCAAATTTTGTTTGGACTGTGCCTGTCTCACTAGAAATATCTGTGTTGAGACAGGCATAGTTTACAATATTGTGTAGGTTCAAAACATAGTAAATAGATAATAAAGTGTTTAAAGTAACATAATAGAATATATATCATATATATATGAGGTTATATTGTGTTAGTGTGTTTGTGTAAGTTTGCCTATTTTATCTCTCCTCTTGTTTCGGATCCACTGTTTTATTTTGTATTTTATGTTAGAGTTGTAAATTGTGGTTAGTCCGAATTGTTTTACAATTGATATAAATTAACTTTGTTAAAACCACTTATTTATTGAATTTTTTTTTAATTCGTCAAGCACTTCTCTTGCACTATCCCAACTCATTGTCTAGGAAGGCTGTTGGGGTCGGCTCTTCTCGTTCACAGGCTGTATCTTCTTCGGTTCTGGGTATCGCTTTCATCCAGGCCGTTTCTCTGTAGGTTTTTGGAGCATTGCAGAGTTCTTTGGTTCTTCTACCTTGTAAATATATGCGGTGCTAAATAAAACTGGCAGTTAAATTGTTAATTTATAAATGACTGATAATTATCAACTTGGAAAGCATTGCGATCCAAGTAGGTGAAAATTTGATGAAAATACTTCACGCCTTATTTCTTTAAATAACCAAAAACCCTCCCCTTTCATGCTCTTGCTCATCTACATAAAATGGTCGACTACACCCTGTATTTAGATTAGTTATTAATTATACCTGATGACGAGAGGGACTGTTCCTCTCGAAAACATAGTAGTGGCAAAATAACTAAAACTATACGAATAATTAACCCCCGAAACTATGTTTAGTTTGATTAAAATTAAATATTTAAATTCATGCTACAGAACGTTTCTGCGGTTGTTTATATAAAATTTTAATACGAATTGTACCCGAGTTGATCGAAGTTTTCTAATTGGTTTATATTTGTTACACCTAGAGATACGTACACAGAATACAGGTAATATCAATATTATCTAAGTTAAATGAATATAAATTAATTTGGTTTAAACCTATATTTACATATATAAACCTATACACTGTATATTTTTAAGTAACAAAGTCAGGTTATGGAACTACCGTTCCTTCTTCAGGGTAAACTATAAACTAAACATTAAAAAATTAGACAAATATATTTTTTGACAACTTTTATGTGAATATCTGCCGTATGATGTTATTTTCAACATTCAACATTATTTTACTTTGTGTTTTGAGTGTTTTTCTTTTTTAATTATTACTTTTTTACATGCTTCTATTTAACGAGCTTTATCTGTTTGTTGATTGTTGTGGTGGAATTTTATAATTGATTTTTCACCAACTTCCCAACTAGCTAGCTAGCTAGCTAGCTCGAAAGTTTTCAAAATTTACGTAAAGTAGAAGACTATACATTATTATTAGGTCCTTACATATGAAATTGGCGTTTAGTATGGGAGGAACATAAAGCCGATTTTTTTTTATTATAATATATTTATTTAATCAAAGTATGTACCATTGCTATCTATGCACTTTTGCCATCTCATAGGTAGTTCATCGATCCCTTTACTAAAAAAACCATTCGGACGGGAATCAATAAAATCTTTGAAGGCGGTTTGGACTGCCCCATCGGAGTTGAATTTTTTCCTTTGCAAGAAGTTATCCAAATTTCGAAAAAAATGGTAATCTGTTGGAGCAAGGTCCGGAGAGTACGGTGGATGTCTTAGACATTCCAATTGAAGCTCCTCTAATTTGGTAGCCGTCTGTTGTGCAGTGTGTGGTCTAGCGTTATCATGAAGCAGCAGTGGCCTAGAGCGATTAACCAGCCTCGGTTGTTTAGCAGCTAGCTTTTCCATCATGGTTTGCAGTTGCTGACAATAGACATCTGCCGTAATCGTCTGGCCAGATTTAAGAAAGCTGTAGTGAACGACACCAGCACTAGTCCACCAAACGCTCACAAGTAACTTTTTTGGAGTCAATTTTCGCTTGGGGCATGGTTTGGCTGGTTCGGCAGGGTTCAGCCATTGCGATGAGCGCTTCCGATTATCGTACAGGATCCACTTTTCATCACAGGTAATGATTCGATTTAAAATCCCTTCATTATTGTGCCGGTTGAGTAATGCAACGCAGCAGTCAACGCGCGTTTGTTGATTTGCTTCACTCAATTCGTGAGGTACCCACCTTTCAAGCTTTTTCACCTTACCAATTTGCTTCAAGTGGATTAAAACAGTTTTATCACTAACACCGCAGCCTGCAGCTAACTCGGATGTGGTTTGCGATGGATCCGCTTCCACAATAGCCTTCAATTCTTCATTATCAACTTTGGTCTCCGGCCGTCCACGGGGCTTGTTCTGCAGGTCGAAATTTCCAGAACGAAAACGTTGGAACCAAAAACGCACTGTGTTTTCTTTTGCGGCACCGTCGCCATACACATCATTAATCCTTCGAGCCGTTTCTGCAGCACTGGTGCCACGGTGGAACTCGTACTCGTAAATAACGCGATATTTCAAGTTTTTCATTTTGTAAACTGAGTGACGCAAAGAAAAAAAAAATTGAGGAAAAAACAATGAATTATAATTTTCAAAACACAAATATATGAGTAAATAGCTGTATAAATTTGGATTTGGAATTCCTAACCAAAGAGAAGATATTTGAGATCAAATTTGCCAGTACGGCAAAACGCCAATTTCATATGTAAGGACCTAATACATCATTTGGCCATTATTTCGATTCAAATTTATAATCACAAACAAGTGCCGTTCAAAAATTTGTTATGAACTGAAATCGTTTACTATTGGTGATGTTAAAAAATCTGCATGGGTGATGTTAAAAAATCGACTTTAAGACTTTATGTTCTTCTTTTCAATAAAAGTGTATTATGTAGACACTCTTAATTAGAGACTTGTCAACAATCAACATAACTGCATGTCTCTTCAATCTCTCAATAATCTCATCTCCGGCCTTTTATTTCGTTTTTTAGCTGTGAATTCGAATGAAATTACAGACGTTACACAATGTTACGGGGACAGACAGACGGGTGGATATCAAAATTGTGTTTAATATTATCTCACTATTTTTAAACTTAACCCTCGCCACTCTGTCACTGGACGAGAAAAAAGACATCAGAATGGTTCTGTGATCGGTACTTAAATAAATGGATTTCGGAAAAGGTACTTTAGATAACCTTCAACAAACCAAGGTACGAAAATTTCGTCGAGTGTCAAGAGGGATTGCCAATTTACCCCACGATCAACTTTATGAACGTTGTATTAACTGTACTGTAATCATTTTGTAACTGAATTATTATAATGATTCATTCGTGGAGGTACTACATTAAGGACCAAGGATGTCCCTTGAGCATAGGCAAGTAGGACGGTTCTAGGGCGGTAAATGAGGAGAGAAATATATAAAAAAAAGATTTAGAACATATTATTAATATTACCGCATAAAAATTGCGAAACAGAATTTTTGAAGAACATTGTAGGTACTTATGTTTTTTTTTAATATTAAATAATTAAAAAATAAGTTTTATTTTTAATTTTTTGAAATCTGTCAACAAATTACTAAGAAATAGATTGCTTAAGAGGCTCCAGTACACGATTTTTATATTTGCTCTCGATTTGCTAAACTTAACGTAAACTTATTAAATCATTTTGCAAAACCCTGAACAGGCTTTTCATCAATTTTATTATGATAGATCCATTTACTCTTAAAGCATTTCCTTAAAAAATATGACCAAATTTATTGTTATAACATCAAAAAGAATATAACCCCAAAACACTATTTTAGTTTCCATGCAACAGAGATATCTTTAGTACACTAATCTCGTATATTTTCAAATAAAGACCATATATTTTATTTACACATTGATTTTATAAATTTTGAAAATAAAGTGAAAAAGGTGTTATTCAGACATTAATATTTTTCAACAAGTTGTTAAATATGTGTTTTTAAAAAAGACAAAAATAAAACGTTTTGTTTCCTATATTGCAGTATCCATAAAACCTTTAAAATATAGATTATTTTAATTAAATTTTAAATGCGTACTAGGAAAATTTCACGGTCATAATAAAAAAATATTCAAAAAATTATACCTCATACTCAAGAATTCGAATTAATTAAATCGTATAGTTTCTTAAAAGAGCATTTTTCTTTCAAATCAGACTTCTGTTTGACTGGAGCCTCTTAAGTTAAACGTATTTTAGCGCGAGACGACTGTGGTCTGTACCGCCTGTGACGTCATTTGACCTAGTCGAGATCATCGCACCACAGGCAGTAAGCGAACACGAGCCGCATCGTCTAGGTCAAGTGACATCATCATTTTACGTAAATTATTACGATTAATCTTTTCAAAAATGAAAACTTCTTCATTAGAGGTGTGGCGGATTTACCCAATGTATAGACCAGTGACATCTGTTTAGCCACGGTCGCAGCAAGGGTCGGTTCGAGGTCGGTGCGCGACCAACCAACACTCCTATCACCATGGACCAGGCAGCGACCACGGGCGTTCGTGTTGCTACCTGTGAGTCACTCGCGCGCAAGATCTTGACAAACTTACATTTTTATCTTCGACTTACATTTTACAATATTGCTTAATATATTGTGTTTACGTAATGCGAGTTTTTACTAACAATAATTACCCTTCATACAATAATTAATCTGATACTCAAATGGTTGGTCGCGCTGGGTGACGCTGGCGATCTCGAAGAGACGCCGTTGTAAAAGACGATTTACCAGCGCCACCATCGCTACAGAAGCAATGTCAACTCAGTTTACAGCAACGGAGGGGAAGGGTTAAAACGCTGGGTAAGTGTTCAGTGTCTGAAAGATTTGTCGCCATTTCCTTCTATCAGTGGGATCTCTCTTTCAGTTCCTCACTCCCAGGGGATGATCCAACCATCTCCGCTTAAGCCTACAGGCTGAACGAAACTTTATTTGCAGATCACCGAACAAAAGACTCTTCGCCAGTGATAAGTGAAGTTTTGTAATCTTTTAATCATAATTGATTTTGTCAATCTGGTGTCTACGGACCCACCCTAGACTTTACATTATGCCATCGGCTCCAGACATCATTGTCATTTAAGGAGACGTATTTTCGCCGAAGAATTTTTCTTTCATAGATGTTTACGATTGATTTACCGTGTTTTGTCAGTCTTCTCAATTTCCCATTCCACAAACTGCCATTCAAATCACGTTAAAATAATATAGTCTAGTTTAGGAGTCTGCAACCCATAAAAAATTAACTGACATATATTTTTCAAGTAGCAGTTCATAATTGTGAGACGATGTTCATATAATATCGAATTAACTATTTATTGTTTCCGCCATACTCTTTTATCCTCATATACAACTTTCGCCTCAGAACACAATTTGTTTAAGTGCTCTTTTGGTACAACTATGGAGCCAAAGTAATTTATTAATAACAATAAATTTACTATTGAAGCTTTAAAATTAATCCGTTTTCTCCAATATTTTAACCGTTTTAATGAAAATACCCGTCCAAATAATAATTCTCGCCGTTTTTACGTCGGTCATACTAGTCCCGACGCGAATCGCCGGGAATCTAGGGAAGGGATTAACGGTAACAGGGGAAGAAAGACGGGATGCGGATGGAGAGGGGTGGTACGGAAGAAAAGTGGACTGTGTTTTATGGAGGGTGAAAAGAGGGAAAAGGAATACAGCTGACTAAACAGTGTTCCTTCTCATATTAAAGCTACATATTAAAATATTTTTTAATCGTCCGGTACTTTGTCGCTTGACGATACAAAAAATTGCATACTGAACTTTATATTTTACTCAACCAAGGTAGTTAGGTACGTACCTACTTCCCATGAGTTTAACCCGTTATAGGGCAAA
Organism: Agrypnia vestita; assembly: GCA_016648135.1. Classification (NCBI taxonomy): domain Eukaryota; kingdom Metazoa; phylum Arthropoda; class Insecta; order Trichoptera; family Phryganeidae; genus Agrypnia; species Agrypnia vestita. The sequence goes on along the minus strand of JADDOH010000770.1, from coordinate 62,559 downwards.
CTATTTCAATTAAAAAATTTTATATTCTTACATTTTTCTTTTTGTATTTATCAGATAATATAAATCAATCTCAGCCTTAAAAATATAATGTTACTTAGCAAATTTCGTTTTCATATTTTCACTCCTATCAAGTCGTTGTGTGTGCCCGTGAGTAAACACTAAAAAATGAAGGTAATGAGAAGTCGACAATACACGTTTTTATTTAGGAATTGATAAATGTTCAAATTTATATAAACGAAATGGGAATCACGCCTCACGCTTCTGAAATTCAAAATATGATTTTTTTATTGGCATTATTGACAAGCTGACTGACTATTCAAAATGGACAGAACTCGGCTATCAACGTCAGTTACATTTATTGAAAATATTTTGCGGAGTTCTGCAGAATTATGCGGAATTATGCGTGTTCTTTCAATCTTTGGAGGTACTTTTAAGAATAATTTATTTTACAGAAATTAGGGCATACACCACACTGGGAGCTTAAATTTTAGGTAGAATTTGTGTGATTTTTGATTATTAAATATTGGGTTAGGGTACAAAACTATAATTCTATTGTAAAATTTAACTTTTCATTTAATTTAACATTTTCTTGTTTGAAAATTAAATACCTAAAATGCAGAATATTCGCGCTGGAAAAACATTTTTTTTTATATAACTGGGAGTATTTTTTTCAACAATTATTTTAATAAACGGCTTATTGGGTAAGAAAATCGAATTCTACATTTTAGATATTTCATTTCTAAATATGACCCTTTTTCATGATCTCTTTTTGTCTTGGATTAATTTTTTCTTCTTCAATTTTATTTAGACTCAAGAGTGCAGGAGTTTCCTCTTGTGATGCTGAATTCCATCTATCTCTCCATCGCTCTGGGAGTCTCCTTAGTGGGCGCGGTCCATCTGGTACGCAATGCAGGGCAATGTATGGTAATCTTGTTGTACTCATTCTCTGTACGTATTGGTACCAGTATCTTCGATGCTGTCGCCCCCATCTGACCACATCCTGAACCTCGCAGGCCTCCCGGATTCCTGTACTCCTCACGCGATCATGCAGTCTCCCCAGTAATAGCTCGCACAGTTCTCATTTCAGTCGTTCTTAGCATGCTCTATGTCTTGACAGTATCCGTCCTCGCTTTAATACCATATATGAGAATAGGTCGCATACATGTCTTATAAACGGTTACCTTGCTATCTATTCTCATATCTTTATTCCTCCATACAACATCTCTCAAGCAGCCTGCCACAACTGCAGCCTTATCTACCTGAGGCCTAACTTCTTTGGGGAGGTCATGAGAGCTGAGCATTTCACTGCCAAGGTATCTGAACTGGGTTACTTGTTCAATGGGCTCATCACGTACTGAGATTCTGCACTTTAATCTTATCATTAATTATTAACTTGCTCCGGAGAATGTTGCATCTCAGTCACGGTGGAGGAGCTCCACGGAAATGGAAAGAACGTGGTCAATTTTTTTTTACAAAAATTTTCCCAAAAAATAAAAGTTCAGTATGTGTCTATTTTTATTTAATTTATTTTTATTTATTGTAATTGAAGCTTACAACGCATGATATTTTACAAAGTAAAAGTTTGAAGCCATTGAATAATATCTGCTCCATACATCTATTATTCGCTTACAATAATATCTATAAAAATACTTACTTAAAGGTATCTTAATAAAAGCCAATAAAAAATAACAATATTCAATCGTCTGTAAAAATCATCCGATTTCTGATTCATACGATAATAACCCTTAAAGCAATTTGACTATTTTTCTTATTGCAGAAATGGTAATAAAGAAATCTCTATGTTTCTTCACAACAATGTCTGCTTACTTCTTGGAAAATATTCAGAGTGGAACAAAGTTCAACTTGGAACAAGTACGTAATTAACGCATGAAATTGCTTCGCAATAAGAATTTAAACAGGGTTTTCAGACCTCACAAAGGCCCCTGTACTTGCAGTTTGTTACTCTTAAGTACTTGGTGATATGCGAAGTTGAAACATGACAGGCGCAGAGTAATAGGAGCTCAAATAAATGATTAATTTTGATTGTAGTATTCGATATTTTTAATGTTTAGTAGAAAAAATATTTTAATCAAAATTTATGATAGGTAACCATGGCAGTTTGTTGGTGAATTTAGATTTGGAACTTCCCATTTTATCTGTTGTATTCAGGATTTATCATTTTTTTAATTTTTTTTTTTCTTTATAGTCATATCATAGTTTCATGAATTCAATAATACATTCATACAATAAAAACGTTTTACCCGCCATAAAAGAGCTAAGGCTCGTGCTTATGAGAGGAGTAATCATATCAGTTTATTTCATGGACATTAAAATTGTAATAATAAAGATAATAATAATGAGAAACAAAATTAATAAATACACAGCTCAGTGGAATTTAAAGCGGATTTTTTATTGAATTTTTTAGTTTATTTTCAAATGAGGTAGTAAGGTCTTGATTTATTTTTTATATTTGTGTTAATGAATTGAAAGTATTAATTCCTACAAAGGAATAATGCTTAATGACCTGCGCTTGTTTAATATCTGGGCGTTTTTAAATTTAGAAATGATCTTGTAGACCTGGAAATTACAGAATCCATTATATACTTTTCTTTAAAGATTTGTAGCAACGACATTTTTTTATAATTTCCATAAAAGTAGGCACAACAAAATTCGTTTTTAAATCAATATCAAAGTATTTTTTCCCCTCATCCTAAGTACAGCGCCCCAAATCTATTTTATATGTATATACACTATATTGCACAAAAATACAAAAAATTGCGTGTTTTTAAACACTTTTATTTAGTTTTAAGTGTCTATTTGTTTATTTTCAATTTAAATAATCTAAATGTCTGCTTTGAAACATTCAGCACTTATGTGTTTCCTATGATAATACAATATTCAATAGTTTCCGAAATGATTTGTTTGATATTTTGAGAGATATAATAATAAATAAGTGGTTTAAACAAAGTTAATTTATATTAATTATAATTATGTTACCACAAAATAAATTTGCTACATTTGAAGAAGAAGATATAATAATAAATTTATATTTCATATAAAGAAAAAAGTTATTATTGTAAAACGATGAAATTTGGATAAACATCTTTATCCAAATTAAAATGGTACATAAAATATCGCGATGCCTGGTTTCTTCTTGAAAAACAGATTCGACAAAAGACAACGATAAAATTTATAAGACAATGACAAAATAAAATTAAGAAGACAACGATAAAAAACTTATTTTAACAAAAAAATGCTGCTTGAATATTATTCGTATACTAGCTGTAACCCGTCAAAAATGACGGCACTTTTACATGCAGGTTCCTAAAGAATAAGTATTTACTCATTTATAGCCGACACCCATTAAATAGTAATAATGTTTTATCAATATATCTGAACATTTTTTTATATTTCCCCTGCCGGCATTTAAATGTACTATTTAAACCCTAGCGATTGGGCGAAACAAAAAATGGTTCGCGTCTTCACTAAGTCCTACATGTACTGTATTTTTGACGGGTAATGCGATAGCAACATCTCCATCGTTGCAGCCCGGGGTTCAAGCTCTATCTCCAGCCGTTTTATTTGTTTTTTAGCCGTGAATTCGAACAAAATTGCGGAGATTACAGGAAGTTACGGAGACAGACAGGCAGACCGACAGATGGACGGACGGACGGACGAACAGACAGACAGAAAACTTTGTAATTATATTTCATCTCGTAACTAGTAGCAAAACTTTACAGGTAGATTCCTGCCTTGATAATTAGTCTAAAATGTTAAAATAACCATGACCTAATATCAATAATTTTGGAAATAGGCAATTTCAACATTTGGATTTTTTTAAATATTAGGCTTTTTTTTGAAAAAAAGTTCAACTATCATTACGGTATCTTATGTACATCGATTATGAAAAATTTATTCACTTCAATACAAATCTAATAAAATGATAAAAACCTTGTTAAGAATTTCATTTTAAAATTTTCAAGGTATTTATCATATCATTCGACTTGTATTAAAGCGAATGAATTTTGTAAGATCAATAAAAGTTGCTGTAATGATAGTCTAACTTTTTGCTAAAAATAAGTCAGAATTATTAAAAAAAAATGCAGACTTTGATTCTGATATTGAATATCTCCATAATTAAAGCAGGAATCTACTTGTAGGGTTGTTGCTACTAGCTATGCGACACTTTGTAAAATATTATATTTTCTTCGTTGAGAATAAATATTTCAGACTAAAGAATGGTAATTCATTCCCACGAATTTCGCACGAAATGTGTCTATTTTCAAGTCATATGCCAAATTCAACTTCTTATGGCAACTACGAGATTTTCACGTCTTATCATAGAATTATTAAATTAAATTATTTTCCTAGCCCAAAGAGAAAATATATATCATAAAATAAAGTCGCCCGAACAGGGACTTGAACCCTGGACCCTTGGATTAAAAGTCCAATGCTCTACCGACTGAGCTATCCGGGCATGTAGCCGACCGGCGAAATTAATCAATTTAAAGAATCCACTCACATCCGCATACAATAATAATTACTATATGCGTCATCTAGCGTGTTCTTTACGTAATTGATACATGTTATAGTCCCCGGCGAGCGTCTGTCCGTCTGTATGACCGCGCTTATCTCGAGAACCACTCAGCGGATTTGTATGCGGCTTTTGCTGTTATGGTCTGCATCTCTCCAAAAAGATTTTTGTGTACTTAAAATTACCCGAGCACATATAGGAGCTGGGCACTAACGGTATTAGTGAATCAAGTCGGGAAAAAATTTCCGCTGAAGCGTTCTCCTGGAAAACGCTGCCTAATCCGTTAGAGATACAAAAAAAATGTCTGAAAAAGAATTGTGTAAAATTAAATCTTCTACAAAAAAGTCAGTGGTAGCATATGTCTATCTTTTAAGGATAACTGACGCCAACCATTTTTGTCCATAAAATTTCACGAATTGTTTAACTAAGTAAGATATGTATAATGGTTAACTTTCCAGCAATTTCGACTGCAATTTAATATTCATCAGACTTATCAAATAAAACATTTTATTAATCTTAAGCATTTATCGCAGATCAAAATTTTCCTATACATCAAATCATTAAATTGAATATCAAGATATGACGAGTTTATCACTATAAAAACAAAACTGTATCGAGCGAACTCAAGCTGGATCGCTAGTATAAAAATATGCGCAACTCAAATCATTATAATTTAGAAATTTACTGCTACTTGAAATAATTAAAGAATTTAATATATTCAAGCTACGTTTAAAACATTTTAATTGTTTAAGGGAAATTTTGCATCTGTTTTTATGCTTTTCTCTGTAAGATAAAGTGTTTTATCTGTTTTAAAAATTCTGCTGATATACGTAGAGGTATAGGTATATTTAATTCCGAAACATGTTGTTTTTTCCTCATGTTCTTCTTCTTTACTTTTTCGTCCTTTATTTCTTCATTTATTTTTACACACTTGTTCTTCTCATTTTTCTATTTCTTTATGTCTACTTCTTTTTTCTCTTCTTCTACTTTTCTTTTTTTCTACATTTTGTAAAAATATTATATTTCTTTAATTAAATGAACGGTTTCGAAAACCACGTTCCTTCGTCAAGTATACCTGACTGTTAAGTATAACCTGACGAAGGAATGTGGTTTTCGAAACCGATTGGTTTTACCAAAAATTAAGTGGTGATGAACTAAGTTAATTCATTTCATTATATTCATAATGAATAACCACAAAATAATAAAAAAATACAATAGTATAGATTCTATTTCTTTTTCATGTTGCAGACTCAATTCCTTGATCTCATTTTCATTAAAACCAACGTTTTAAATGAACCAATATTTTTCTGCCACAAAATTTATCATAAAGTATAATTGAATTCCCTGACTATCAAAACAAAGATAACTCTGGTTCTCTTTAATTTGGAATATGATATTTTATTATTGTAATATTTCTAGCCATTTTTCAGAAGGACCATGTGAGTCTACAACTCTCGGTCAAAAATGTAGGGTTGCAGTTTTAACTCCACTAGCGACCGAATAAATAACCAATAATTTTAATTAAAACATCCATTTTTTTTAAGATTTTGCAAATTAATAAAGTGTTATTACGAAGTTCGCAATATTTTGTAAATTTTATTAATAACGTGTGCGTAGATATAAAAAATATATTAATATAAAATTTATGAGGTTCATAGTTTCGCATAAAAAGTTTCAAAGCATCCAAAATTTAATTTCATCACCGCAAAGTGGCTTTTTAATGAAATTTTTTTCATATTTTCTGAGAATTTCCATTGACCTGTGTATGTTTTAATTAGCATTCAGAAGTGACGGTGAAATTAAAAATACAAAAATAGTAGACATTGCATAAAAATAAGTAATTTTTTTTTTTCAATTGATTCAGCAACATTGTTGATTGACATTTAAAAAAAATTGATTGTATTATTTGTATAAATCTAAAAATATTGATTGTATTATTTGATTAATTACACCTACATGTATCGGAAATACCTTTCCATCGTCAGGGTAATATATATATGTCAAAATATCAAAATGAATAATGTCCTTTGTTTTACTAAATTATTTGAAAATTTATTTTGAAATATTATTGCTGAAGTTCTTCATTACTCGCAATTATTGGAAATTTTTTTAGAATTAGGCTAGTAGTTAAATTTAATTGATTATTAATAATATTTTGTTTACTATTACATGATTTACTAATTTCTAATGATTCTAAATTATTCAATTTCAGGCCAAAATTATTTATGTGTAAAATAGAAAGTCCTAAATTTTTATCAAAACCGTGATCATTTTCTAATAAATGATTTTCAAATTCAGAAAAACCATGATTATTCAGATATTTCAAAAGCTCTTTAATTCTTACATTGAAATTCTGTCCTGTTTTTTCAATATAATACGCTATACTTAATCAAATAATATAAGTAGATTTATACAAATAATACTATATTTAAAAAATATATTAATCTCTGGTCATCCAGCAGAGGAATCTGGGGCTGGAATATTGCAAGGCCGCCGTACTAGGCGCTTGCCCAACTTACCATCCATCACTTCAGCGGATAGACCGCCGTCTGTTCAACCACGTTGAAAATTATATTTTTTTTCCACAAGTTTATTGTTGAGTATCATGCATATGTTTAAGAAATAATTTAAAAGAAAATATCTACACATTCAACATTACAAATATTTAATATACACATCGATAAGACACACGCACTAAAACAAAATTCCTTCTTCAAAAAATGCAAAAATCATAATACAATTAACAAGAACATAATTTTATTTGTATTTAAGGGGGTATTCTAGTCTAGAAATTTTAAAAAAAACAAAAATTTTGTTTTTGTATATTTCGTAAGTTTAGACATTCAGAATTATGTCCTCAAAGGAATTTTTTTAAATTCCAATTATTTACCGAGATACAGCGATTTCGATTGCGCGGCAAGTAACCGGAACAAATCGAACAATAGAGGGCGACGTTGCCGGCTACCTGCGGATGGATTACCTCATAAAACCTTTCTTATACACTTTACCTAAATAATGTATATTTAACTGAAGGTCATATTTATAACGTATTTTTTTGAAATCTTTTCGTTCTACTATTTAGTTCAGGTTAGTATCGAGTCAATCTTTAATCATCGTTGACGTGCGTTCTCTGCGAATATTTTACAAATATTTTGAGTCAATATTATAGTTTTTGTGTAAAATGGATAAAAAAGTTCAAAATACATATGGTGCTAAGCGTGCATATAGAAAGACGAAAATACAATTTAGAGGTAATCAACAAACTGTAGAAGAAGAAATAAGTTTCACTAGTGCATCCGTAGCAAAATTGAAAAGATCGGGTGACAAAGAAGTTATAATAGAAAAAAATTACGGCTATTGCTTTTTAGAATTTTTATCTATTTTTACATCACTTTCATTATTAATTTTTTGTTCTACATGTAAACAAAATATAACATTTTCGTTATACGTCAAAATATAAAAATCGTTGAATTCTTTAATATGGACTTTTGCTCCGAAACACATAATGCAGGAACGCGGACCATTGAAATTGCTATTTTTCTCCTGTTAGTATTTTTAATGAAGGTTTTATACCCATTCTAAAAATACTAAACGTTTTGAGAATCATGATTGGTCCAGAAGGCCATGCGTTCGCTGGGAAACGGGATGAAGTTCAGATCGAACGCTCTGAAATCCGAGCTTCGGATGCTTCAAATGCTGCTCGTCTACAAGAAAGAAAGAACTTCAGAGAATGAATATTTTGAAGTGGAGAAAGGTCCATTGCATGAAGCAGGAATCGCTAATTAAAAATATGTAAGTATACTGTACTGAAACTTTACTCAAAACTTTAAATGCGTTTTTCTAGAAACTTCATTTTTCAAGCTGGCGGACATGATATCTCAAGTTTAACTAAACCGATTTATTTATATTTTTGTGTGAACCTTCTATATACATTCCTCTATAGCCCCTACCAGATTAAAGTCGAATTTTTATTTTTACTATTTAAAAAATAAATGTAACTGTTAAAAAAAACGCGAAAAAAGGTGTTTTTTTTTCAAACGGCCGCGATTTAAAAAAAAAAAGTTTTTTATTTCTCCGAGGTAGGGGCGACAGCGACATCTTTACTAATCCGAAGAATCCGTTAGAATTTTTTGTTTCAGATGACCACAAGGGTTGGAACCATGTCCGCCAGGACATTCCTTTTTTTTGGACCCCCCACTTTACCAGCCTATAACTTTTTGAGTTTTGAATTTTTTATTAATTGTTTATTTCAAATGTATTTTTTAAATATAAATAAACGAATCATAAAAAAATGTACATCAAAAACATTGTTTTTTTTTTTACTAATCTCTAAAAAACTCCCGAAATTCGAAAAAGAATTAACATTGTGGTAAGGCAATTAAACAAACTGTTAATTATGTTAGTACATAACTGAGATTTCAGTCTTAGATTTTTAGTTAAATTTTTAGGTTTCGTGAGGTACCCGTCTCTTTCTCAGGAGAACCACTACACCAGCATCTAAATAATACTACACTTCACAATAGTATTATTCACACACTAACACCTTCACACGCGTGTTAAACTGACCGAAGGTTAACATGCGCTTAGGTGCCTACTTTGCAAAACAAAAGAGGTCAAGAATGTGAGGGATGGATTGAATGAGAAGGAGTGGGGTTTAAACGGGGTGTTAGCAAGTCTTGTGTTTTACCCGATAATGCCGAATCAATCAGGGGACTATTCAAAATGCGTAAAATCTTACCAATTCAAAAATAACTATATTATGAACTGACACGGAAACTAACTAACTAACTAACCATCACGCCGTTTCCCCGCAGAAGTAGGCAGATAGGATTGAACGCCACACTCTTCTATCCTGGCACACCACTTTTGCTTCGGCCACATTCATACATCTTCTCATACAAGTTCTACGGTTGTGGCGGCTTTGGCGGAGATGACACGGAAAGAATACGAGAAGGATAGATTTAAAACACTATATAAATATACGGAAAGATAACATGAATATATGACAAGACAAATAATTAATAAAAAACTAGAAATTAAAAAAAAAACAAAAAATTATTGCGGAGACGGGACCAGTGTGTAGTACCAAAATTATTCAAAAAACTACCGGAAAAAAAAATGTAACAGGATAAAAAATAAAGAAAAACACTCACAACACACAAAGAAATACTACAGTGAATTTTGAAGTTTTTTAATATTGTAGTTTAATATTACATTATAAATTAAGGACAATTAATTAAACGTACATATACTTTAATAAAATCCTTGCATTTAAACTGTAAATACAGATTTGCAAGATATAAAAATAAAATGGCAACAACAAAAAAAATTATAGTTACACATATAATGAAAAAAATATACTTTATTTGTATACCTTGTTCACTTATTATTCTGAACCGTTGATATCAGAGTTTAAAACGCAAAGTCAGAAAAAATAGCTGACGACATTTTTTCTTCTGTTGGATAATGTAGTAAGCTTGGTGACAAGAGAGAATATTTTATACACAAACTGACTAAGTGAAACAAGCCTGTCCAGCAAAAGATTCAAACCAGACTCATTAAAAAATTTAATTGTTAAACAGAATTTTTAAGTGTAACTGTTATTTATTTCACACTTATAAAATATGTGTCAAAATATCGAAGAACGTCATTATCATTTTTGTCTCAGTTATTATTGGGATAAAATAAATACCAACGATGTGTGTGCAATCGTAAGTAGAATTTCGGAAGAAATATATGAAAATGTACATATATTAAACCCTTAAAGGGCTTAAAGGTTAGTGGTTTCAACTAGCACGACGAACATTTGTTGCTTTCTCTTTCGAACTATTGAGTGTATTGCGTTGATTCTCCGTGTCAACTTGGTCACCGACAGGACGTCTTAAGAGGCGGTTGCGTCACGCCGGTAAATGCCGCCATTTTCAAAGAGTCACAACGTATAAAAAAATAACAAAAGCTTTCGAGGGTTAACAGACAAATACACTTACAAATATATAAAATCCTTGAACGGGTATAATTGAGGGGCTCAAGTTTTTTAAGAGGGTAAAATAGATGAAAAATAAAATTGATATGTCGGCGTCGTTATGTATTTAACTAAGTATTCTGTTAAGTTTTGCATAAAAAGGAACACAGGTAATGTATAGAGAGAGAAGCTACTAAAAGAATATATTCAAATAATGTATAAAAATATTGATTGGGTGTCGAGGAGTGCGCGCGGTGTTGCTGGTGACACAAACGGTGCAAAGAAGAAAATGAAGAAGCACTTTACGTGGATATAGTGTTCAGATGCGTTGAGTATCGACCCTTATAGAGTAGGATCCAGCGACCGCCAGAATAATAAACCAAAAATATTTTCTGTAAATGTACTCTATACTAGGAAGAAGGTTTGGATATTATGAAATTTGAGTTTGGGGGATTTTGGCAGATAATATTTGGCAGATTTGGCAGGTAATACATGTACAAAAAAATGTTAACGTTGGCGCACGGCATTGATTTCTATACCCCTATATAGCTAATTCCCATCGTTCCCTATTTTTATTCCTTATTTCACCAAAACTGTAGGAATAACACATATGGAAATAAAAAAAAATTTAGTTCTACATTTTTAATTTTTAATTTTTATGAGACGCATTTCCCCTCATGAGGGCATTACCACCCTAAATATTTTTCATTCAACGACTTGTATTTATATGAAGAAAGAGATATATAATTTAAAGAGTAAATTAATGACGGTTTTTTTGTTTGTGAATGATTTTAAAACAGTGTTTGACCATAATTGTCTTATCTTCTATAAAACGTTGACCTATCATAAAATGTTAAAATTGAGTATTTTGAATACTAAAAGTTCATTTTATTTAATACAAGTCAAATAAAATTATAAAAATCTTACAGAAACTTGAAAATATTGAGTTTTTTCAAAATTGTACCGATCGGTGTATTCCTATTTCTTCTTAATATTGCTCTCGTATCTTTTTATTTTGCAGTTTTTGCGCTTTTTTTAAAAAATACAAAATAGTTAAGGTAAAATTATAGAAGTCTCACCGAGATATATATAAGTATCATTACCAGCCGCGAAAATCTGTGTATACTAATTAGTTCTTAAGAAAAGACTACAGATATCTCTAGCACAGTCAATTCAAATAAACGAAAGATTCTCAGATTTGACATATATAGAAATTTCAAAATTTGATAACGTATGGATTTTCTTACAATGGAATTGGTGAGCGTTGCATTGCGTAGAGTGATCACTTAAGCCTTCTCATATAGGTTGTAAGCCCTGAGCAATCGTATTAAAAAGACTTCCACACACGCTTCTCATATTCATAGCTTCGTCTATAATTTATCTTAACTAATTAATCATCCCTCTGGGGACAAAAAACAATAACCGTGTTCATACATTTTGTATAAAAATATTGTTATACAAAACAGCTTTAACATAATGGTCGCGATGGTCGCAAATTGAATCCCTGGCTGCCTTGTCACCAGGCGAAACAAACACACGGTCGTTTTTTTCAATTTTTTCAGTATGTAAAGAGACTATTTTCACATTTTTAGAGGAAGCATTTTTGTATATTTTCAATCTCGCATTTTTTGAAATATTTACAAAGCTTTGACATTTTTTGTTACAACCTAGAAATAAAGAACGTGATATTTACAAATTCGTTTCCCTTGTGGCGAACGTTAAATCAACGGCCGTATCCTTAAAAAGTTTGTTGAAAAAGGTCGAACGATGTGCCTAGAACGACATCGGAAATTTATTGAGAAATTTGTTCCTAGAACGCGATTTGTTAGATCTCTATCTATGACGGGTAGTAATGGGTGGTATAAAAAATAGATGAATACTTAGAGCGACATATGGCGGAGAGCGATGTTTTTCTGATAAAAAAGTAAAGATGTATTAAAAAATGGGATGGGTTTATGACCGCCTGCGTAACGATAGTCTGAACTTTTTGCCTTATGTCATGTATATTGCCACGAGAGTCTAAATCGATAGTAATTGCACGTAATAGGAGTCGTCACAAGGTTTTACGCGAATGTAGAATTCTTTTAATTATCCTAAAATATTCGAGACACGATAGATCATCCTTATTTATATAGTTACGCGAAAAGTATCCAATCCACAAATGTTTAAAAATGATTTAAGTGCACCAAAGTGATGCTAAATATCGATAATATCGATCTGTTAAAAAGATCCAGGCAAAAAAACATTATTCTTTTGAAAAAAATGTTTTGATATGAGAAAAACATATCCACATCTAACTATTCCTAGGAATAGTTAGATGAAATGGGATTATAAGGAAATTTCACTTTTTTTTAATAGAATAATTTTTACTTTTTGTCTAGAAAATACGTCTATGAAAAAAAAATATACCTATTCAGAGTATAAAAATGATTTTGATATTCGTCGTTTCACACAAGTACGTGCGTCACAATTGTATGGTACTCAGGTATATAAATACTACGGCAATATACCAAACACGCGGGCTTATACGTCACGATCAATCATGTGCATATTAAGTCGTATTTTTAAATATTTTTATAACAAAAATTATGAATGAATACATTACCCCACATTATCCATACTGATTCACAGAATTTAATGAATATTTATGAATCCCTTTCAAATATTTTCATCGGTATTTGTAATATGTGAAATTTCCCTATTGTAAGGGGATTTTTTATTATTAATTTATACTTATTTTATTTACATAGATGTATTGTTAAGTTACCAGGAATCGAACCCGGAACCCCCGTTACAAAATAAATAAATAGAATTTTGTCAAACTACCTTATCTTTGTTTTCTAAATTTCCTTAAACCCGAAGCCCTACCTATTTAATAAATATAAATAATATAATATTAAAATAAAAAAAATAAAAAATATATAAATAAAAAAAAAATAGAATTGCGTCAAACAACCTTATCTTTGTTTTCTAAATTTTCTTAAACCCGAAGCCTTACCTGTTTAAGTCCCAATGGAGCAACCGTAACCATTAATGGTGAATGGTACAGATCAATGGTTATAAATTCCTTAACATCAGAAAAGGACGATACTCCAGGGATGACCAGCAATATGGAGCTACGGCTGATGTTGCCAACAAAACTATGGTACTCCTGAGAACGATTTTCGAAGAACAAATCATTTCCAAGTATTTCCTATGGGGGTACCTGAAAGACGGTGTCTACACACAAAAGCCACCAACAATATTTGAATGGAAAATTTGTTATATAAACCTCTTAAGGGACACCAAACAGGGAGCCTTAAATTCAGGCATATAGTAAGCTATTACAACAAAGAAAATACTTTGTATAAAATAAAACTACTATTAAATTAATGATAAACATTTAGATTATTTTGAGTATGTTAAAAATTTTCAAAAATACTATACTGGATTTTATCCTCAGAGGAACATCATTAATCAAGATATATTATAGATGTCTCATTGAGACGACGCTATATTTTTATATGGGAAAGTAGGTGTAAAAGTCTTTTTGGGTCATTGAAAGATTTGGCAGGTACTTCGTGGTGCAACATTATAATTTAAAATATGTTTTACTTTACTTTGTAATACACACACACAATATGAGCTATTAAATTACAACTATAGTTCCGAGAGGAGCAGTCCCTCTCATCATCAGGTATAGATGATAACTTATTGTCTTTTTGGGTGTTCATAGGACTTACGACATATCATACGGCTGGCTTAAGAGATCATTTTAGACAATGTAACGTTCACCATTTCCACCCATGAAAGACTACCACATCCATAAAATTTTTGGTAGTTTAAGATACACAACTTGTCTCGTATGCGAGTTGTATTTTTATTACCGCTATCTGCAGTCCAAAGCTTTTTCATTCCCATAATCGAATACAGATGTCACTTTTGATAATGAGATATATTTGATAGGATTTTTTTAAAGTAATATCCAAATTATTATTACATCCAGAATGTTGCGAATTTTCCTCTTAATGGAGTTCTCCACGTTTTTGGAAAACGAGAATAAATCATCGTGAGCGTAGAACAATGACGGATGAGCAAAAAATTCCACATTGACTTTTTTGGATCGTTAAAAAATGAAAAAAAAACATCTAATGGTATATAAAAAGTGAATTTTTCTCATTAATTTAACCATCGTTATACGAAGTTGGTATAACAACGGTTCTGATTTGCGATCGTAGAACAATGCAGCGTGTGTGAAACCGTAGTTGTACTGCGCTAACTATATTTGAAGTTTAAAAGGTATCAACTTTAAATAACTAACCCAAGTTTCAAAGGAAAATCTTTTGTAGATATCGAGCTATGACAAAGTGTCTAAATAAAACTTCAAACTGCTCTCCTGCAAACTTGAGAAAAATCACGTGCGACGTTATTCTATGATTATGACAAAATCATTGCATAAGAAAGTTAAAAAGGATTCCATTTCTCAACATGATCGAAGAAAAACGCGATGTAACGAAGTATGTCATAAAACTTGCGAAAAACCATTCACATGATGATGATAATTCAATGTCTATAACCATTATTTAGATTTTGGGTCATAAATGCTCAAAAGTCTTTTCTGTGAAAAATAACTATTTTTATAATAATATACTTTCATCATACCTTAAAAAGTGAGAAATTTTTTTCGGGAAAAAGTTTCAGTATTAAAAGAGACCGAGAATAAAATACAATTGTGGTATTATTTCCGCGATTCTCATAATAAATGAATATCATCAGTCCATTACAAAGGAGCAAGGGATTTGTAGCACAATAGAAAATATAATAAAAATATGTAAAGGTATTAAAAACGGCAGTGTGATACATGGAATAATTAGTTTGGAGTAGTTTTCATTCGACTTTCTAAGAAAAACCGCAAAAGGTTAATTCTTAATCAACACATCTCTACTAACCTTATAAACGCAAATAATGTTAAAATATTTTGTGGACATTTGTTTTATAACATGGCTTGCGAAATATTTAGCTATATTTTTTTTGGATTTGTATGTAATATCGTTCCATCAATTTATTTTTCCGCGGATTCTTGCATAGTTGATAGAAAGTAATAATCTTGTGTGCTGATTTACAAAGATTATTAAGAGTATTAAGAATTACAAAGATGATTAAGAAAAAAATAGAGCGTATACGGCATCAATATTCTGACAATTTTAAAACTAGGATAATTGCCCATGATATGAAAAACAGGACTTACTTGCTGGTCTGGAAAGCTCGAACCCGCTCACTGTATCACTAGGTAAGTGTCTTAACCGCTAGACCAACAAGCACGTTTTTTTGTTACGATAGCCGCACTCTTTCACCAGTTACAATTTATTACATTTTATATTTTGAATATAACAAACATATAATTCTTAACTAATCTCAGTATACAATATGGAAAAAAGGCAATTAAATTTGAATCTATTGTAAAAAAACATGCTGAATCAGTGGAAAAACGTTGTATAAGAAGTTTTCACAAACAACGTTATTCCGCAAAACGTTTTTTATTTATTCTGCTTTACTTAATAATGATTTTTAAAAGCAGCATGCTCATCTAACATGAATTCACAAATGTCATCGAGGTCCTTGAGCTTAACAGTCTTATTGGCGGTGGATTGGAATGCATTAAAGTTAGTTCCAGGCTCCCTAACTGCATGAATTTTTCCATACGGTAGCTTATCTTCCCCTTCTTCCACAAACAGTTGGTAGAAGGCTATAGGAGCTCCATGATTCTAATTCTTTGTGGAAGGTTCTAGCTTTGATTGTGATGGGATCCTCAGTAGGTAAAGAGCTTTTACGGAACGATAAGTCTCTCGTATATACTACTACCTATCTCCGTCTGTTTGCTGAATATGGCGTCGGACATTCAATTTCTCATGATTACTTTTTTTATTGTAATTCAGTAACCCGAATTCTGATTGAATATTTATATTGATATTAAAATGGAGAAAACATCCCTGATTTAAACATTTTTGGCTCAAATTCGACCCTACGAAAAAGAACGACGAATTAAATAAACTTTTTGTATCGGTATTATTTTAAGTTACGATATAAAGAGCACTATAATGCCAGCATTATTATCAAAAATAATGCCAGCATTATTATCAAAAAGCATTTCAAATATCAATATAGATAAATCAGTTGAGTAAAATCGGTTAACGTTCGACAAAATAATATGATACACATGAATACACATGAAATCACAATATCAACCAGAACTGTCAAATCGTATACAACGTTATTCCACAAACATGTTCCAGCGGGTCAATTGCAGGTTTGATAATATTTTTTCTGGATAAACACTCTTTTCCTGCATCCTTCAACTTATTGGCTTTGATATCTTTCCAGTTTAAAACATAAGATGTTCGTTTTCTCCCTTTATTCATGTGAATTAAACCACGGTCCACGATATTGACGCGCGGCGACGCCATTTTGAGAAACAATATACAACGTTCTTCCACAAATCAATAACTTTAAAATGCAGCCAGAAGCCTAAATATTTTTTTCTTGACATATTATCTACCTTAAACGATGCATTTGTGTTGGATACAACGTTATTCCGGGCAAGGGCTCAGTTAATAAATCTTTGTTTTGTAATGCTGTGCGATAAGGACGAATAGACATAATTTATTTGCACGAATGATTTTATGAGGACTTGCATTACCGGTTTCATCAATCAACGGCTCAATTTCATCACCGAAATACCAGTAAATATATTTCTAAGTAGCGGTAATTTCATTAAATTATTTGAAAATTTTCAATGTATTATATAATAATATTTTTAATTATTGAGTGTTACCATGAAATGATATTTGCAGAGAGCAAGACCGCTGAGTATTTAAATGTATGCTTCGTTTACCCGGAATATCATGGTATTTCCCCCAGTGTATATGTTCGCGCAGGTGCGTCGGGGATCCGAGACAAATCATTGAGCTTATGGTATTTTATTTATTAATTAATATTCACACCTTGATGGTTACTCTGTCTTTCGACAAATACTTTTTAGTGTTCTCTGATTTGCAGTTGTACTATATACATTGTCTTTTTTATCATTCATCACTACAATTCCGTGAATTATTAGAATAGTGATATCCAAATCTGTGGGGTAAATCTTTTTTTTTTTAATAATTTCTCAATTTTAATTTATTACTACATATTATGTATTATTTTAAAATGAGTAAAAAATTGGTTTTGATTTTTTTTTAAATCGGTTGTATATAATAATTATAAAAATTAATAGATGCGATAACGCATTAAGCTTTGTTTTAATAAATATAATGAAAAAGTAGCCGATTCCTATATTTTAATGATTTTAATATTTTCTTTTCAACACCTTCTGCCTATCTGCAAATTACCGGTAAACCGGTTTTAAATTCAAAGTTTCAAAAATTTACCGGTAATACCATTTTACATTAAATATGCTTGCCCTAGATTATATATGTAGATATGACGTGTATTTTTTCATTTTAAACGTGTACATTGTATAATAATAATTTGTTACTTTTCCTTACTACGTTGTTAAATCTAGTTAATGGACAATGTTAATTCTACAATAAATTTTAATTTTTTTTAAATTATTAATGTTTAATTACCTGTGGATGATTCTCTTGCCGTGCAGATAGTCTAGGGCAGTTCCAAGTTCATACACCATCAGAAGAACAGAGTCCTTGGAGAAAGCCACTTGATGCTGGATGTGGTAGCGAAGATCTCCTCCCAACAGCAGGTCCGACACCATAAATAGATCTTCCTCGTCTATAAAAAATAAAATAATCCTTTTTTACTCAATTCAAAACTGAACAAAGGGACACATTTATGTTGGATCATAACCTCAGCGAAGTACGAGATATCTACAGGCAGCAGACCTTCAGGAAGACAACCAAAGCGATGGAGGGACAGCTGATCATCCATATCCCAGGAGTAGGAGAAATAACAGCACACAGTCTTAATACAAACAGAAGGAGAAGATAATCAAAGTGCTTCCGTGTTTCCAAACAATGTTTGCCAAATACCGTGACGCTTATTACGCTCCTGAGGCATCGTTTTGCTGGTGGTAAGCTGTGCCTGAAGCACAAAAACAATTCTGTAGAGCAAGTCACTCTCTCACGGATCCCTATCAAAAATGGCATCGACTGCAGATTAATTAATTACAGATATGTACTATCACGAGATTCTAGGAACAGGTGCTTGGGACTTGAGCTAATATAGAGCACCACAATATTTAATGGACCTCGGTATCCCGAACAGTATCACTGGAAGGCAGCTCATACTGTGGTTAGCTAAATCGGAGGCACTCTGCAAGCAGGGTCGTGCAGTGACTTTTCGTAACCAATTATTTAGAAAAAAATCGAAATACAACATATATTTCGTAGTATTTCTATCACAATCGTTGCCATAGTATTGATATTTTGATATATCATAAAAATCTGTGGCATAAATATTTAATTTCTATTTTTTTCCAAAATATACGTTTACAAAAAAGTCTGCTTCAATGTTCCCACTGTACGCTCCTGTCTGCAAGCTGGTAGTACCAAGGAGATCTGGAGCCGCAAAGTTTACGGAACGTGCTTTCAGCATTGCGGGCCCAGCTATGTGGAATCAGCTGCCTCCAGTGTTGCGATCCAAGGAAAATCAAGAATCTTTCAAGAAGACGCTAAAAACTCACTTCTTAAAGATGTCACATCTGTAAAGCGCCCTTGAAGCATCTTTGATGCAAAAACGGCGTTACAAAAATTATCATAAACATAAACATAGAGCTAGAGCGAAATAATTTATGTTGTCCCTTCTCTCTTGTTCCCCTCCCCACCTTACCGATAGTTTGTCGATCGGCAACATTGAGTCGGAACGGATTATATTAGGAATTGATTTTGAGCTTCCGGCTAGTGGTCTTGTTATATCAACACAGTCCACAAACGGAAGCGATCGAGAGACCCAGGAGCGGAATATGTAATGGTGAGTCCATGTTTCCTTTTCCTTGATTTCTCGTGCTTAGTTGTGTATTCACTAAAAGGCATTGCATATAATCATTGGATTCACCAACACTCTGCAAATTTGGAATAACTAAGAAACACCTGTAACACACGGACATATACCAAAACATTCGAGAGAAGACATTTCCTATATTATACTCTAAGGCAGCGGACACCAGCGGAGTCTCTATTTGACAATTAGCGAAAGGTCACAGATAAGCGAGTCGACGATTCGGTGCGTGTATTGGTGACCAGCGATTAAGTACCAGAGTTCCTACCTGCGTACATAATATTTTGGCGTAAGAAAGAAAGTGTTCCACAGAATAATGGAACGTTCTCGATCGACAATTTGTGCGAATAACGGAATTGTGTTACAGTTAAATTTGTTTCCAATGACTTTCTACATAAATAAAAGTTTCAGTAATACAAGTGTTTCATTCCATCTCCGTCAAGCTTATAATAAGCGAAATTATCGTATCATTTAAAACGAGTGATTATTGTATCAGTGTACTGGCATCTTCGAAAAGGGATTTGAAGAATTCGATGAAAATCGCAGGTTTAAGATTTTTTTAGTCCAGAATATGATCATCGGGGTGTTGTCGTAAGCGAAATCAATTTCAAGCGATTTTTAAGGTTTTAATTTTTAAATTATTAAAGATTTTTTTGGCATTTAAGTCTTTATGGATTTGTTGAACAACCCTCGAGCCTCTAGCCACCCAGGCAAAACAAATTGTTCGTTTATTCAGTACTTATGATCAATTAATTCAACGTAGTCAAATAGAAAATATATTGCTGACTAGTAAGAGCCTTCATAATAAATACAAAGGGTGGAGGTTCGACCCGCAAAATAATGAATATGTAAAAATACGGATATTTTAATAGAAATTAGTATTTTTTTTAATAATACCAAAATGTTTTGATTAGAAATTCATAATTTTTTAATTTATTTATATCAATATATATTTAAGTAAGCATACAGTTTATTAATTAACACATAAAGCTTGTGTCATAATTAAAAAAAGGTAATTAAACAATATTTAAAAGTAACGATATAAAAATATGAAGATATACCTATATTGTTATTATAAATAAGAATACATATTTTATTAATACAAAAATAGCATATGCGTATACAGAATAAGTGTCACAAGAATATTTTTATAATTTTTAAATTAACTTTAATCACTATGCTAGTGTCATAACCACTATCCCAACAAGTCATCGTCATCATCAGCCTTTGCCAAACAAATGATAGATGTAGTCTTCCCCATGACGCGTGATTTTGTGTGCTCGACGTTTTTTTATTTATGGAAAAAATTGAATAAATATTTCAAAATTTCTGACGTTATAATACCTCAGCATCCGGTTTTTTCGGATAAGTCCCTCTGCGACATTAAAAAAGAAGTATTAAACATTGAGAACATATTGGCAGAAACTCTTAAAGAGCTTAAAGTCATAACGAAAATCGATTTCTAGAAGTTCGTCGAAAATTTGAGAGAGCACTGGGACAAGTGTATGCATGTCCTGGTTGAAAAACTCAAGACAATGGTTTGGAAAATCCAGAAAGTTTATGATAGTCAACATGTGCTAGTGATGGTCTTACCATTATTTTAGTCGGTCACACATGGTACAGTTATTTGAAATTTGACAAATATACACGTAGAAACATGTAATATGTATATGCACATAAAAATAAAATGCATTTTTTTTATTATTCGTATATTATATTAATTATTATCAAACATAATAATTTCGTTGTCTGTTCGTCTGCCTGTAATTTCGTTCGAATTCGTAGCTAAGATAATTTTATTAAACGGCCGAAGATGGAACATGAACCCCGGGGCATCAAACACGAACCGGCCGCTCAACGCATGTTGCTGTGGCCGCCTCCCTGTGGAGCGCCAAAAATATGTATAAATATATATTAGGGCTTAGCAAAGACGGAACCATTGTTCCGTTATTTTTGAAAGGCTGCAGCTATATAATATAAGTACAGTGAATGTTAAATATTTATATTATATTAATTATTCAAATTATAAGATGTTTTGAAGTAATCTATTAACAACTATGAGAATCATTTAAAACATCATTTGACGGGTATAAAAACAAAGGCTGCAATATCCAAAAAATTAAAAAAATGTTTTGAATGCAGTCACGAAGATTACTAATTTAGAATGTACTGAATTTTAGATTTTATGTAGCTATTCCTTCCAGAATTATATTTCCTATACATTTATAGGCTTTATTTTCTATAAAAACTTGAATTCAGTACATTCTATATTAAGAACACTCAATGACAGCAATACCCAAAAAAAATTGATGCCGATATCCAAGATTAGTAATTTGTAATGTACTGAATTCGAAATTTTATAGGAAACACGATTTTGCATAAAATCTAGAAATTCAGTACATTTTATATGTTTATTCATGCTGTCAATTAAAATGATTTAATTGAGGTAAAAAATTGCAGCACTGCAACAACGTGCAACCAAATTCGCTAAAACGTATGAAGTAAAGAGGAACTTGTGCTATCGTAACGTATTGGCTGCAACGTTGGAATTGTCCAATTATTTCCCTTGACACAGGCGCAGGTGGAATTGTTTCGGGTATTAATATGTTTAAGCTTTACTCGTAAATAATGTATTGTAACTTTGGTTTGCAGAACTTTGGAATTGTACAATATGGAACGTACAGCAAGGATATTGAAACTTTATTTATTTATTTATCAATGCCCTGGTGAGCTTTTAGAGTATGTATATAAAGTTACGAGAATTTTTATATAAACATAAAACACGTTTTAAAACAAAAAACCAAAATATTTAAATAAATAAAATATTTTAAAGAGATGTGAACAATAATTGAAACACTTTAAATAAATATATAAATAAACATTGATTAGTATAAAATCAAACAGTTATATTTAAAAACCTTTGCAAAAATTATAAACAAAGATTAGTATAAAAGTATTAATAATAAATAATAATAATTGGATAACTTATATAGCGCCGTTTTCGCGAATACTCACCTCAAGGGCTCTTTACACAGAAAAATTATTATCTTACAAAACGACTTACTGCTAGAAAAGAAAAAACCTATTTACTATTACTTATTCACTAGGTGGCATACAAGAAATGGAATTAAAATTGAGTACTATAATAGTTGGGAGTGCCTGAAAGAATTAGGTGTTTTCGCGGAGTGCACAATAGGAGTGGAAAACATTAGCTAGCGTTGTAGTAGTCAGATTCTATAGGTTTTTATAGGATTGTCTAAATAAATGCGTCTTAAGTTGTTTTTTGAGCTGTGGTAAGCTGTCTGTTTGTCTCAGTTTATTATATACAGTTTTAATTAAAACCTTTAACAAAATAACAACACAGTAAAAATAAAGAATAGGTAGCATGTAAAAACCAAATTCAGAACGGTACTAATCCAAGGAGAACAAAAAATAAATAATAATATCTATTTTCTTAGGCATCTTAGGCAATTGCATAGGCGTCTTCGTCTATCTTTCGAATCGATGAAGATGCATGTGCAATTACTTGATTTGTTCAATTTACTATGTACGATGATGGATGTTCTGCGGTAGCGTCTTGTGTGCATATTCCCCGGTGAACCCGAATGGATTCTCATTTATTGTAGAATTGAATTTTGTGATTGAATTCAGTATCTTTTTGACTGCTTATTCAAAAATTTTCGATATATTAGATGAATAGTATATTACCTAATTCTCATTTTTGCTAAATTAGATTACACTACCAATATGATTAAAAGTGATTATACCTCACCACACACAAGAATCTTAATTCTTTTTGGTGAGGTTTAACATATAAAGATAATCGGATTGTAAATATTTAATAGTTATTATTGTTATAAAAGAAATTGTATGTATTGTTTATTAAATATTAAATAAATAAAAAATGTTTCAAGAACACAATTACTGGATTTTCTCCATAGAGGGATAATAATTAATTAAGATTAAGGGCTCGTTCACACACAGCGGATTCAGAATCGCGTGGGATCCGCGCGGGTCTTATTTATGTAGGTTTGTATTTAATCGTTCAGACGTTATCGCGCGGTTAATGAAACCGCGCGGTGCCCGCCACTCAACCGCTAGAAAATAGAATCGCGCGGCGCCCGTGAATCGTGAGCTCGTTATGGATCGCTTGTACACTGAACTTTTTATTGATGAAGTGGAGAAAAGACCTGCAATGTGGGATCTTCAATGTGAGGATTACTCAAATAAAATTTCCAAGAACCAAGCTTGGCAGTAGTTGGTGGAGATATTTGGAAATGGTGAAGACACGTTGTAAAAAATAGTATTTTAGGTAAGTAGATATTTATTCACCAAACATGAACTGACAGAATTTTATTTTTGTGTTTTGCCATGGAACACGGCCATCGTTCACAAAGTAATGAGAGAATTTATCTCTGATATTCAAAGATGGTGAACGGCACCGGAGCTGTCAAACTGACATTTCGCTATTCGCGCACACAAATCGCTTAAACCGCGGCTGTCTGAACACATGACACAAATCTGCGTATTCAAAATGCGCGATTTGCAATCGCACGATTCCCGCGTGTCTGAACGATCCCTAATTATAGAAGTTTCACACAGACGAAGACATTTATTTAGGAAACGTGTGTGAAAGTCTTTATAGGGTGGAAGTCCATCATTACCAATTTATTTTATTTTTGTCGTGCATTTTTTATTTTATAAATATAAAGCATGGTGAACGGCGGCTGTCCAGGGCTCCAACCGTACGCAGCGACCTTTTTAACCAATCAAGCGCAAGACTCGGGCAACGTGCCTGTGCGGTCTCCCGTAAGCCACACCGATAGCCATTCGGCCGACGATCAGCTATCCATTTAGCCTCAAAAATTGATACGCTTATTCACAACGCAACCTGTGAAAATTGTACTGATAAATCGCAACTTTCAACTGTGAGTATTACTTACACCCTGTGTTGACTTTCTATTAGATTAGTCGAATACATTAGTGATGGGTCCGCTCTATACTAACTACTACAATGTAGTACTACATTACATTGAAGTGTACACTTACACTTCAAAGTTATTTGAAAGTATATATTTCATATTGTACATTTTATTTTAAAGTACACACTATTCACACACTTCAAATTCATTGAAAGTACATACTTCAAATAGTACATTTTTTATGTGAAATTTTTAGGAATTCGATGCAGATAAATGAAGAAATCTTTGGAAATGAAAACAACCCCCCCCCCCCCCCATGGAATTGAAATTTGTTGGCATCGAATGAAGAAACCTCTGGAAACTGAAACAACTCCCCCCCATGGTTTTGAAAATTTTCGAGTAGCGCACACTTTTGAAGAAGAATTTCTTATAGGTCATTACAATTTTGTAGTACCTACTGCAATAGTTCACTTCGTTAATACAACAAATTTGTAGTACTACAATTAGTTCACATCACTAGTACTTCAATTTTGTAGTACTGCAATAGTTCACTTCATTAATACTACAATTAGTTTATTTCATTAGTACTACAATTTCGTGATGATATGGGAATTCTAAGCAAGGTGGAGGACTTATATTATGGACTTGGAATCGATGATTTTATGTTGTTTGAAAAATTTCGCGATTTACTCATTGCTCAATATTCAAAAGCATTTTATGTTAATTAAACATTTATGTTAGTTAAGCATTAAAAGCATATAAGCAAAAGGACTTATATTATGGACTTTGAATCGATGATTTTATGTTATTTGAAAAATTTCGCAATTTATGCATTGCTCAATATTCAAAAGCATTTTACTCGAAACCGTATTTTGAAAATCAGTGACCAAAATATCTCGGCAACCACTGAATTTATCAACTTGAAATTGCTAGTGATTGTTCTATACATAATTATCTTTATCGTAGGATTTCTTTAAGTTACTTAGTTTTTTTTATCGGCATAATAAACCCAAATTTTTACCTAAAAAACGCTTTTTTAAATTCAAACGCCCTCCATTTTGTCAAAAATCTATATTTTCAAAACCCGTCAAAGACTGAATTATAGTGTCAATTTCCATAATCTTAATATTTTTTTTTTGTTTTGATGATTACAGATGAAATGATTACAAATGAAAGGGAGTGGTAACCGCGGAAGACCATTTTTTTTCGGCAGTCGACAGAACCCAAGAATTTTTCGCCAATGTTGAATATTTTTTAATAAAAAAAATTGACGTATTTTTTAAATGTAATGTCTTTTCATATTAAAATGATAGCAATACCATAATTCATATACATTTTCCTTAAAAAATTTACAAAAATCTCCTTTTTTCTTGCTTCGTAGGTTGGTATTCTCCCTTAACCTACAAAAAATTCATAATTTGTCATTAAATAATTTAATTATTTTCAATTCAATTCGCACATACTGATTAATAATGCCGATAAAAATTTTGCCTTGGCACGGATGAATTCAACTGAGCTCAGTATTGTAATGTTTTGAATGACACACCATTGTAAGCATTGTTACTTTAACAATTCAAAAGTAAACACATGAACAAATGATTCCACTCATAATTATTAACATAATGTCATTTCGTCGTTTTCAATTAATATATACTGGTTACTGATTGACTATGTAAAATGTTTGCCAAATGACGCAAAGCTTAATGACGCTTGTATTTAAATATTTGCATGTCCATAATAAAATAGAGATAAAATATATTACATGAAAAAATATATTTTTTTAAAAAAACACGCTTATTTTTAAATGTACTACAAAGTAAAAAAAATGGGACACAAAATGTTTGCTTCACTCTCCAAATAAAATGTGGGAGCTTTCAATATTTACTGAACGAATTTATGAACTTTTACAAAATATAAAATAAAAAATCACATAAGACAGATGTGCAGTTAAAATGATTCAAGTACAAGGTTGCAGATAAATGTGAAAATCACAAAAGACAGATATTTATAAATATTACAGTACATTAAGAGGATTAAGTACATATAAACTACAGAATAAATTACATAGGTATAATAGATTTGAGTAAATTAAAAACAAAAGTGAAAAAGAGAAGTTTAAACAGGAAGAAGAAAAAGAAAAATTTATGTATCTATTGCCATTTAATTGAGACGTAAAGAATTGTTTCAATTTAGTCCTGTACACAGTTATACTATCAGCAAAAATGTCAATCACCTCCTAATGAGTGTAGTCCTTTCCTCTATATTAGAATAATGTCTTGATGACCTCGATGGTACATAATAGTCGATCAGACAAACAATCTGGAGGGCAATCAATTATGTTATTTATGATTCTATACAGAAATATTAGGTCAGTCACGGTACGTCTCACTGACAAGTTAACGGTTGCAGATGACTTAGGAGATATTCATTATTGATATCCTCCAAGCGTATATTAAATATTGATATTGATATAAAGCGCCCACTCTTGTAACATTTATAAATAAAATACTGTATGATTTTCTACATTTTAGTTTCAATATTACCCAGCGTACAAAATTACATCGGCAGGAAACTAGCGCCGTGTTTTGGTGAGCTCATTATTTAATTTTATAATCACTTTTTTCTGAATGCGCTTGTGAAGTATATAATTTCATACAGAATTACTGCGGTAGGAAACTATCTTACATATTTCCCACATCAGACATTGATTGATTAATTATGATGGATTATTTGATATATTAATTTGTGAATCTCATTGATGTGTGACAGACTAACATACTACCATGTGAAGCTAATATAAACGTAAAATTTTTAACACTACGGTACTGCTAAATTTGTATTCATACCAAATTATAAATAATAATTTTATGTTCAAGGTATACATATTATGAAAGTGTATACCTATATCAAAATAACAATATTTAATTAATTAAAAATAACATAAAGGTGAAAGAGAATACCCAAAACGATATTATTCAGCATAGCGGTAGCTCTTCAAACGGGCATAACCATCAGCAGGTTGGCCCTGTTTATTGGAATGTGAAACAATGTACGCTGCCGATGTCTAAGGTAATTATCAGGAACGTACAAACCAATGCTCCGCATAATTTCACGACTTTCGATCATACCGCACAACAATTGATTAACATGTGTAATCAAATACACATTTATTCTAGTCTCTAAAGTATTGTAGCCAAGCGTACCCTGGAGAAACTCGGTTGGGTAGAGCCAAGGATAATGCCGGTACTCTCTCTAGCCGACATCACACTGATATCAGGCCAAGGCTTCAAGCAATTACCAGATTACTAAGGAACCATGAAACGTTCTGGCTTGATTTCTACCATAGTAATTTAATCCCATTTTACGTTTGTATAGACTTTATTATGATCATAACCCTGTAAAGGAATTGGACATTAGCAAGCTACAAAAAAAAACATTATCTGACACTTTTTCATAAAATTATGTTTGCAATTTATATATAATTTATATACATTAATGCAAATAAAACACTAAAAATAAATTATCGATTTATTAATTATTTTAATAAACTCATAAAGTGACTGGGCACGATCTAAATCGGAGCGCCGTTCTTATTCACACTTAATTTCATAATTCGCACTCAAAAAACGTCGACGAGAATCTAGAAATTCTAATTAATTGGCTTATATTGATTACTATGGAATACTTCGCACAGGTCTGTAGGTACTTTCTTTACCGACCGTATATTGTCGCTGGTTCACATTTTGGCCATCCATTAACTTCTATATTGCGCTTGTCACAATAAACAACTCACCCTGCACGCGCGTCCGCTGATTAGAACCTTACGGAATAATGCAGTCAATTAGAATATTTTGTCACGTAGAATATTTGAAAGACTTCGACTATTTGCAATTACCATCGTTTCGGACTCTCGTGAAAATATTTTTTCACAATAATTATATTACAGGATAGTCCTATATTTTTTTTGTTTTTCTGCCGTATTTATGTATGATCCTTTGCTTTATATAATATTTGTTTATTTCATTTTTACTTCTACGTATGTTCCTGGTAATTTTTATTTTTAACTTAGCTCAACATTTCGGTTTTCATTTTTTTTTTTTTTTTTTTTTTTTTGCATGTTTTATTAGTAATTTCTCGTTACTCTTTATTTCTTTTATTTGTGTTGATAACTGTGTTAACAATTTTTATACTTATCATACAAGAAATGAGCATTGCTTGAATGATCAAAAATAATTGCTTACATTGTTTGTAATTTTTAAATAAACGCTAAATATGTAGTAGGTATCAATCCACTTACCCTCATTAAAGGAGTCTTGATAAAGCTGCTTGTTGTAAATATTGTACCTTACTGTATTTTTCTACATACCTTTAATAATATTTACGTTAAAACTATTCAATATAATATGGCCGGTTGTTTGATCAGTTGGAATGGTAAAAGTTTATCAAAAAGCATAGATTTCATACAAAAACGGTTGGTTTGATTAAATGAAAACGTAAAAATTGATGCTTTTTGTTTAACTATACCATCACCGCTCATCAAACTACTGGCCCTTCTTAAAAATAAACAAATTCATTTTAGCGTACAAAATGCAACAATGAATTTTATAGATTTTTTAAAGTGCCTCAAATTATTTCTCAACATATTTATTTTTATTTTTGTCCAACTGTTTACTTGAGTAAAAAAATATATTTTGATGTTAGTACGCTGAATCCAAAGAGAAAAAAAAGTTAGCAGAACGTGGTTTCGATCCACGGACCTCTGGGTTATGGGCCCAGCACGCTTCCGCTGCGCCACTCTGCTGGTGGATGAGAGGGCGGAAAATATCAATATATTGTGATTCATCGTAGCGACAAACTTTTAAATACCTACTCTTCTTATCTACGTAAATAACGAATCGCGATACATTTCACCACTGCGCTATCAATTTCCAAGTGTCGAAACGAAATCTGAATATTGCCCATAGATATTTAAATTCCGACACATATAATATATATATATTTTTATATGTATTATTATTAATATTAACTAGCTATAACCGATCAAAAATGATGGTACTTTTATATTTCAGTTCGGTTCGGAAAAAAAAAATCATAAATAAATTACTATAAAGAAGTTATGGACATTACACTTAGAATATAGGATAATTAAGTAGGTAGGTACCTATATAAACAAAAAAGAAAGTTTTAAAAAGTTTAAACATTGCTTGTAAATGACACGGATGTTCGAAAATCAATAGCGAATTTGTATAAATTTTTGAAACTCATTAATTTTACAAGTAATTTAATTAATTAATGTCATATGCAGATGAAAAGGAAATAAATCGTGTAAAAATAATATAAAATATTCACACGCATTCGAGTAAAAAACATCGATAAATGACGCACCTTATTTGTAAATAGTGAACAATACTTTGATATATTAAAATTCTCTATTCTCTAAAATTCTTCTCCTTTTAATTGTGCCCATGTTGGTTACCACCACTTTATTTACTGTGACCAGAATATCTCTACAGTAGACTGGCCAGATCACTGTCTCAGGTTTTACAGGCACGATGTTCTCCTTTTTCCAGAGCGTTGACTTCTGACAATATTTCCCTGCATTACTTGGAGCAAGACATCATACTTTTCTAGATGTCTCATTATATGTCATAAGACCATTCATACCATTACCAAAACGTCATCATTCGTAACGACACCATAACATAATTATTCTTAACGTCACAATAACATCATCATTCTTAATCGTGACGTCACAATAACATCATAATTTGTAACGTCACCATAACATCATCATTCGTAAAGTCACCATCACATTATAATTCGTAGCGTCACCCCAACATAATAATTCGTAAAGTCACCATAACATCATCATTCGCAACGCCACCCTAACATAATCATTCGTAAAGTTACCATAACATCATCATTCTAAATCGTGACGTCACAATAACATCATCATTATTTGTAACATCACCATAACATCAACATTCGTAAAGTCACCATCACATTATAATTCATAGCGTCAACCTAACATAATCATTCGTAAAGTCACCATAACATCATCATTCGTAACGTCACTATAACATAATTATTCTTAACGTCACTATAACATCATCATTCTTAATCGTGACGTCACAATAACATCATCATTTGTAACTTCGCCATAACATCATCATTCGTAAAGTCACCATCACATTATAATTCTTAGCGTCACCCCAACATAATCATTCGTAATGTCACCATAAAATCATCATTCGCAACGTCACCCTAACATAATCATTCGTAAAGTTACCATAACATCATCATTCTAAATCGTGACGTCACAATAACATCATCATTATTTGTAACGTCACCATAACATCATCATTCGTAAAGTCACAATCACATTATAATTCATAGCGTCACCCTAACATAATCATTCGTAAAGTCACCATAACATCATCATTCGTAACGTCACCATAACATAATTATTCTTAACCTCACCATAACATCATCATTCTAAATCGTGACGTCACAATAATATCATCATTTGTAACGTCACCATAACATCATCATTCGTAAAGTCACCATCACATTATAATTCATAGCGTCACCCTAACATAATCATTCGTAAAGTCACCATAACATCATCATTCGCAACGTCACCCTAACATAATCATTCGTAAAGTTACCATAACACCATCATTCGTAACATCACCATAACATAATCATTCGTTACGTCACAATAACATCATCATTCTTAAAGTCACCATCACATCATCATTCGTAACGTCACCATAACATAATCATTTGTAATGTCACCATAACATCATCATTCGTAAAGTCACAATCACATTATAATTCATAGCGTCACCCTAACATAATCATTCGTAAAGTCACCATAACATCATCATTCGTAACGTCACCATAACATAATTATTCTTAACCTCACCATAATATCATCATTCTAAATCGTGACGTCACAATAACATCATCATTTGTAACGTCACCATAACATCATCATTCGTAAAGTCACCATCACATTATAATTCATAGCGTCACCCTAACATAATCATTCGTAAAGTCACCATAACATCATCATTCGCAACGTCACCCTAACATAATCATTCGTAAAGTTACCATAACATCATCATTCGTAACGTCACTATAACATAATCATTCGTAACGTCACAATAACATCATCATTCTTAAAGTCACCATCATATCATCATTCGTAACGTCACCATAACATAATCATTTGTAATGTCACCATAACATCATCATTCGTTACTTTGTGCTTTCAGCTTATATGGAGTATTCTTTTCTAGATCTACGAGTCGAGTGCTTTTAGTAGCCTAATCGATTCTTCGGCAAGCGTCCATTTTTCCATTGCTTAAAATGATATTGAGAATTCATGCGATTACACATTTTGATATATATATTTTTTATTTAATTATTTAATGTAAAATACAGTTAATATTATTCAATTAAAACTATAAATTGCAAAAAAAATCTCGGTGTATCTTTCCAAAAAGAGCCTATTCATATTATTAGAAATATAATACCTACTGTAAAAGCCCACTAGGGCGTTGATATTAAAAGATAAATAAATAAACATAATTATTAAAAGTATACTTTGTTTTCACCACTTATTTATTGAAAATATCAACATATTTTTGGATCAATGGTCTCTTTGTCAGAATACAATGTATACTTACAAATAAAAAATCGATGTAGGTATAGACAGTAAAAATAAAAATAATAAATGCGAAATGAATAAATATGCAAGCACGAACATGAAAAAAATTTAAAAGATAACTACCTATTTGTAAAAAGGATCTGGTTGTTTGCAATGCTTACAAATAGTTATCTTTTAAATTTGTTTTCATGTTTGTACTTATTAAAGATGGACAGACGGACAGACAACGAAATTATTATTGATTATTATCCGGGCAATGTATATAAAGACATATAGGTTGACATAACCCGGATAGCTATGTATATATGACTTGATAAACATAGCTATTCGGGCTGTAGAAAAAGGTGTTAGAGGTATAAAAGTCTATAGAAAACAAAATTAAAAAAAAAAACGTTCATGTCAAAGAGTAGCTTGTTGGTCTTGTGGTTAAAACTCTCACCTCGTGATTCAAAGGTCGCCGGTTCGAATCTCACTCCAGATCAGCAAGTTAGTCCTATTGTTATAGCACAAGCATTTAGTTTAGTTTGAAAATAGTTTGAATTTTGATTTGACACGAAATCCGTGTTCGCATCTCTCCATTAAAAAATAATAATAATAATAATGTCAACAGATTCTCTTGTAAGAATACCACCGAATCCATTATGCCTTATTTTTAAAGTATCAAGCCACTTTGTCAAGATGTGAAGCGCGATAAAAAATAAATCAATCACAATATAAATGATTGAAGTATTGAAATTATTCGAATTGTTTTTTCGAGCTAAATTCTTGATATTGAAACTGATAGCTTTCCGACAATCATTTGTCTTCATCGCCGAGGCCAATTTTGACAGGCTTTGTTGTTTTGAGTCTAATGGTAAAACCGATGTTAGAGAACGAGCATAAGGTTTCATGATGAATATTAATATCAAAAAAAGTCAAATCCAAAATTTTTAATAAATTATATCTAAGTACTTTCCTACAAAAATGCAAAAAAATATTTATGCATTTATTTTAATACATTATACAGATGGTGTGAGGGCCAGTTTTAGATCAGTAATAAGTAAGAAAAAGCCTAGATTTTTACATAAAACGAGTTGTTTGATTGGTGGAAAATGCAAAAATCTTAACTACTTTTATTACTTTTGATCAAATAACCGGCTTCAAGTGTTCTTCTTTTATCACCCACTTCATCCTAATTGGATCGGGGACGTTTGGACATCACTCTTCCATCTCTCTCTGTTCTGCTCTGTGTGGGTCACTTGGGGCCACTGATTGTTCCATATTTCTAGGTCAGAGTCTCTCCGTTTTTTTTCTCTATTTTCTCCTAGGTCTATTAACTATTGTGAAGTTGTTGTAACGTAACGTATTCCCCGCTATGGTGTTCAAGTAAAGAACTTTGGTAAATGAAACACTTTTTTTGAAGCAGTTAAAAATACTTCTATACATCAGAACTTTCTAGAATGTTCGCGCCCAAAACTTATCGCTACGTTTAATCGCTTCGTTACTTACATACTTCAGTCGTCTATTTGGGCTCTCCCGATAATCTGTGCCGAACTATGTATAGCTACTGCATCGTGATACTTTGATTTTATAAAGCGTTTTTATTTTTTCAAGACGCTGTTTTGATAAGAAATATAAAAATATTTTTTAATTAATTTTTACATTTTTTTCTGCATCTTGCATAAAACTTTTATATTTTGTAATATTTTTTGCTCTTGAATTTTACTGTATGTACTTTCTCTCAAAATAAATATTAGATGTCGATCTAAGGGGATAAAATGTTAAAAAAAGCTACCTACTTCACAACCGATATTTCTATATATATCTAGCTTGTTACATATTATTATCCTAATATTCCTAATATTATGTGTATGCATCAAACAATTAAATGTCTATTCCTTATCCAATAAACGACGATTCATCATCAATGACGTGACAAAATAAAAATAAATAACAACTTTTTAAATAATTAACTCCTGTGTTTCGGTGATGTAACGTAGGTCTACCTGTCATACAAAATATGAAATATCTACCTTATTTACGAAAACTAAAACGTCACATTTTTTGTAATCATCGAATAGACATTTTCACACCAAAATTACTAAATTAAACTGTTAGGAATGTACGGAATTTTTAATTAAAAAATATTTGTTCATAACTCTCGTATTTTTGGCCAGTGTGTAAGAGAGAGCAGTATATTGTGCATCGCAGTTAAATCGAGCAAGAAAGAGCACGACAATACCATATATTTCATGTAGGACAGAGATGGCGGTTGCTTGGGTTTCGGCGAAAGAAAAAACAATATAGAAAGAGTACGATAGAGTCGGGTAACACGTGTATGTTTCAAATAAAATCCTTTTAGGGGACAAAATTCTTTAATTGTTTTTTTAAAAATTGTAACGTACACAAAAAATATTGTGAATTTTTCAACACTTTTTAAATATTGTTGTTTTCGCAAGCATTTGCGAAATGCGATAAAATTAAGTAGTAAACAAATAATAATTTGTGTTCAATTATTTGAATTGAATATTTGGCTTTTATTAAAGTACATATTTATTCTATTTTATGATTTATATAACATGACCAACTTTCAAAATAGAATTATCTGGAACAGAAAGAGAAAAACGCTTTATATAATAAATTATTCGAGTAGTCCCTGGATGCTTCTTTTTCTTCTTTCTCGTAACAATATTATAACTTTTAATTATTCTTTCATATCGAGACATGCGCATTTTGCTCTTTAAGTGTTTATTTATGTTTTTCAACAATTAATAATTTATTATGTTATATAATACTTTACCTTAAAATGAATGAATCAAATGAAATTTCATTTGCGGAGAGAGATATGGATTTCTATAACCACGTCCTAGATGGGCTTCCATCTCTGGAATCTTATACTTGATACTTACAGAAGATTTTCTCCACATTCTCCACCACACCACACTCTATGAAATGTGGCGAGCTAGACAGGTCCATTAAAAATACCTTTCTACCTGCTAGAACGTGTTCTGATCGTATTGTATTTCCTTCTCCTAGGAGAGTGCAGTAAAAACATTGAAGTGTGACTTTCTTCTTAGCATATATATTAAATATATATCTTGAAAAATTCATATATGAATAATTACCATAGCATTCAGATTTTAATATTCCATAATATTCCGGGAAATTATTTAATTTCGATATTTTTTCCTCAATATATGTTTACGTAAAAGTCGTGCTTCAATATTCCCACTGCACGCGCCTGCTCTTTCTTTATATTCAATTCTGCAAACTAAGATATTTTAAATCATCTCTAACAATGCATTACAAAAGGCCACCATCCATAATTAAAGAGTTTATAATATAACTTAAAAAATATTTTACGATTCATAAAAAAATAACGCGTAAAAAAATGATATCGTCGCTGTATATATAATAAATCTTGCGTGCTGTTTAGTACATTCTGAGAAGAATGAATCAATTTGTCAAATTATGGAGATATACTAAAAAAAACATTGCCGTTCACTTGGAAAGTCTGCCTAGTAATTATTTTAAATATTTTTACAAATCTAGCCTATACAATTCTTTTTTAAAACATTTCGATCGTTTATCTCAGAATGTACTAAAACGTCACATAGGATTAATTATATGTACAGCGAAGATATGCGAAAAGATGTGTTATAAGAAAAGCGAATGCTTTGACAAATAATTATCAAGGGTGGTTTAAAATCCACGCAATGTAGGGGCAGGGAGGGGGATATGTCCCCTCGCTTAGTAGCGTACTAATTAAAATCTTGTTATGAGTATATAATGAACGATTTATAATGAACGAATAATAATATATGTCGAGAACGATTATAATGAACGAATGAGAGTATATGTCAAGAACGATTATAATGAACGAATGAGAATATATGTCAAGTCTCAGCTTTACGACATCAATCGAGATGTCTTTAAGAGATATCGCCCTTTAAACAACTCAATCCGGAAGAAAACTGCAACTATGGAGAAAATCGAATATGGCGCCACTATAAATTCGTTGTCAAGTCGGGAAAATGTCCTCAACTGAGACAAAAGTTGTTAATTAGAACCAGTGAACAAGTAAAACCATAATTGGTAAGTGGCAAGGTAACCAAACATGGCAGAAAATGCAGAAGATCCTTTGACGTCACTACATCCGATATCATTTGACACGTCGAAAAATAAATATTGAAAGATGCCGTTCTGAAGAAGAAACAGCTTTTTGTATTAGTGGGAGGTGGGAGTATCAGAAACCACGATTTTGAGCATCCCACACGACCATGTGGAATGACAAAAGTCAGTGGAAGATGAGTGCCAAACCATGCCGTTACAAAAACAGCAACAAATTGACGCGTCAAAGCTCTTTTTGGAGCTGTGTGGTGAAGACCCTAATACCATTTTGGAGTAAATTGTCAAAACTTGTATTTAATATCCATCCAGTAACTGGAGTTAGGACTGTAACATTATATTAATAATACCTGTGTCATATTTTGACATGAGTTGAAATTCCCTGACCTTAATCTATGGGCGGGCGCACTGTCGAAAATTTTACGACAAATTTCATTGTTTACATATTATACAAATTTGTTGCGAATCCAAAGTAATAACATGAATTTATTATTAATAGAATTATATTTTGATTATAAATTGATTCTATTGATAGTGTAAAATAAGTTTAATTGATAGATTATTCCTTAAACACTTTGGCATGAAAAGGCCGTCTGATTTTATGTATTATTGTCATGATTTTATTTTACAATTATTTCTTTACATATTATACTTATAATTAGTACTTATTTTTTATTTTTTCTGTCAACTCACTATTTATTTATAATATGTACTTTAAAAGTTTTACGGTCATGTGTGTTGTCAAAATAAATAAATAAATATTATTTAAAATACGTTTTATTTTACTTTGTAATACACACACACGATATGAGTTATTAAATTACTACTATAGTTTCGAGAGGAGCAGTCCCTCTCGAAACTATAGTCTCCACTCGAAACTATAGTAGTAATTTAATAACTCATATTCTGTGTGTGTGTATTACAAAGTAAAATAAAACATTTTAAATTATAATGTTGCACCACGAAGAATCTGCCAAATCTTTCAATGATATTAAAAATATATAAATTTTAAAGTAGTAAATAGTAAAGTAGTTATGAATTTTATTTTTCTAGGTTTCTCTTAAAATTGTCCCAACGGTGGATATTTTACTTTAACTTGTATTGGCAGCTTTCATTGTTCAATGTATATGACACTAGCTTCTCATATAGGTGGTTTGAAATTCGATCCCCGGTGAGGTTAAAAAACATCTGTGCAATTTTCCTCAAGCCTAAGAATTTTGTGCTTTATTTTGTTAAATTTTTGAACCTGTAAAAAATATAGAAATAGATTAAAGCAGTCAAAGCATGTAATTTTCTTCTGAAATAGATCAATAAAATATCAAAATAAATATAGTATATCATATATGTACTCTCCTGATGTTAAAAATCCTACAGAGTTCTTCTATAAGTTTGCAGCCGCTTGAAAAAAAATCAATTATAATAAGTTATAGAAGTGTCATAGAGATGAAGCTATTTATGTATATAGAAAACGTGTATGGTAGTCTAAGGTTGGCCTACCACCTGAATGCGCTGACTTAAGTAATCACTTTATAAATACACGTCTCCCATATAAATAATTTCATCTCTGTGAAACTTCTATAATCGATTTAAATTAATAATTATCCTTCTGCGGACAAAATTCAGAAATTGTGTTCTCAGAACATGTATATAAAAATATTGTTGAAAAAATATTTATTAGGTCTATCTTAGGAAGGGCTAAGTTAACTTTAACCCGTAATTAGTTTTAAAAGTGCGTTACTCCTTTAGATAAACAAGTTTCTTGTTTGTCTGAAAGAGTAACGCACTTTTAAAAGTATATTTTATTTTTAAAAGTACAGCCATCATAGAATTTTTATTATAACGACCTTAAAAAATTCACCATTCACCATTGTGCTACTAGAGAATCCGACAAATTCAAAGGGAGAATTTGAATTGAAATAAAACGCTTAAATATCTGAAAGAAAAATTCGCAAAAAATAAAATATTACATTTCTAAAGCGAAATCAGATCCATTTGACAGAAAACACTAAAGGATCCGTAAAAATGTGAGAAAAATAGACGGTAAAATAATTACGCGGAATTTTTTTATTGGTTGTCTGCCAATAGCATGATCCGTTTTATTTTTCTAGACAGGTATATGTCAATTTAAAATTGAAAATTCTATTGACGTACTCAACATAATATGAAGATTGACTTTTTTCGTTGCGGAATGTAATGTGCAAATAAAGAAAAGCTTAAGATCGAAATTTTTTTTGGGTATGTACAAATTTTTCAAGAACATAATACCGGATTTTATCACGCACACCATTAACCAAGATATATTATAGTTGTCTCATAGAGACGAGGCTATATTTTTTATAAGAGAAAGTTTTTTGTTCATAGGGCTTACAACCTATCGTACGGCTGGCTTGAGTGATTGCATTACACAGTGTAATGTTCACCATATCCACCCATGATAGACTACCACATCTATAAAATTCTTGGGGGTTGTATATATATGTTTTAAGTTACGCAACTTATTTCGTATGCGAGGTGTATTTTTACTTCCGCCACCTGCAGTCCTAAGCTTTTTCACACCCATAATTAAATACAGATGTCACTATTGATAATGAGGTATCTATATTATTGATTGGAGTTTAAAAGCAATATCCTTTACATGTGAACATGAGATTCTTCTGAATTATTAACATTACACTAGAATACGTTTGAAAATTATTCCAATTTTCATCTCCATTTTAGACAAGCTTTGTATATTCAGAATATTTTGAGTACGTCCAAATTTTTCAAGAACACAATACTGAATTTCATTCCCAGGGAGAAATCATTAACAAAGATATATCAAAGATGTTCCATGGAGATTTTTTTTATAAATACTTCCATACCTACTTTCCCATATAAAAAAGTATAGCTTCGTCTCTATGAGACATCTACAATATAGCCTGTATTATTGAAATAAAGTGAATATGTAAATAAAGTTAACGAATCAATTTTGATTTCATAAAATATGTAGTTTTTTTGACTATTCAATTCTCTAAAGTGCATGATAATTGAGATTCAATTTTTTTTTTTGATTTCACCTTTGAAGATAACAGTGAATATATTTTACATAATTATTAAACAAACAAATGTATGTAAAGAAAACCATTTGTCTATGTTTTTATCTTTATATAATTTATGATGTAACCATGGTGATGTTATGAAAAAAGCGTGAGTTGATTTAACAAATAATTTCTTTTAAACATATAAAAAGACTTGAAATAAAGGCTTTAAATGATGTTTCTTTTATTATTACAAAACACAATTACGTCTTTGTTTTATTAATCAAGGGTGAATTATCATTATAAAACAACCTTTAAAGACTTTGTTTCAAGACTTTTTGTATGTTTAAAAGAAATTATTTGTTAAATCAACTCACACTTTTTTTATAACATCACCTTGGTAACAAACAACATTCTCTCTTTTTTTATAACATCGCCATGGTTACAATCATAAATTATATAAAGATAAAAACATAGTCAAATGGTTTTCTTTACATGTATATTACTGAAACAATTGGAAAATTAAATGTAAAAGAATATAAAATGCCGTTAAAAATAAATAAGAAATCCAATTTTCGACATATTGTACCATACACATGCTTTCTATTATGATAAATACACATTTTGATCAAAAATATCACATTATCGTATTTCATTCATTTCAATAATTCATTCGTCATTCATCTAGTCAATTTCTTTAGAGAGTTGAGATTTTCTTTATCAGAAGATATATTTTATAGATAAGTAAAAGATTATTTTTTTTAATATGAGTTTGTTCTCTTTTCACTCCCTCTATGACCAAAAAAAATTAATCTCCGGCATTTAAGGCGCTTTAGCTAAGTAAGCGCTAGACCGGGAAAGCTTAAAAGAATTTCATTCGCTCTCAGACGTATTGGCCAACAATGAATGAAGGTCATTGAAAAATCTTTGGCCGAAGTAATCAATTTATACGAGTATTTTTAATATCCCGTCTGGAATTGAATCTTAAATCAGTTTGACATTTTTTACTTTCGAGTCTGCTGATTCATTATAATGCAGTCCCCGTTATTTAATATAAGGTTGCTACAGTGGCGCAAAGGGTGTTTGCTGCGCGCTATGGACTGTCTTCGACACGGTATTACAGAAATGATGAAGTGACAAAATTACTTGAAATGATTGGACATGAAAAAAGTATCGATAATTTTGGGTATCGATACCGATACTTTTGTACCAATACTTTGCAATCGATACGTTTACTCAATGAGTACTCTATGGTAGATATCGAGTACTTTTTAGTAATTATCTTTCTGTGGACAAAATACAGTAATTATTCTCTCAGAACAAACATATAAAAATATTTTTAAAAAAAAATATTGTATTATTCGATTAATTACATTTACATGTTTCGGAAAAACCTTTCCATCGTCAGGTAGAACACGTAGGTGTAATTAATCAAATAATATAAGTAGATACATACAAATAATAAAATCAATATTTTTTTTTAAAATGTTAATCTACAATATTGCTGAACCAATTAAAAAATATAAAAATATTGTTATTATTTTTTGATTTGTAAGTGATATTTCTTCTTTAAGTCTAAAAATCAAAATATAAGTCTTAAAAATATGTGGGCAGTTTTCTTAATTTTATTCGTTAGAATAATAAAGTATTCTTTACTGTATGTTTTATTACTGTAAGGTTAAAACATGTGGGATTCCACAACCATTTTCCGAATGTTTTCCTCTCCAGATAATCTTAAGCAATTTTTCAAGTATTATTTTCTGGAAGAAACGCTCAGAATGAAAAATTCAATCTCGATAAAATAATACCAAACCTTATACCGCACTCCCCCATGAGGGAGCTAATGCCGCTTTCTTTGGAAGAAAGAAGGAATATCTAAGGGTGGAAGATAAGTCCGCCAGCGCCCCATTAGAACCGGATTGTGATTTAAATGACAGACGCTGACGGGGTTGAACCAATGATAAGTGTTACCCTCGAGAAATGTAAACCTATTCCACAGTATTTTTCTAAAATACTAATACTAAAAACGGTTAAACACCCAGCAAGTGTAAATATTAATGAAATCCCACTTTAATTCTTGCGAAAAAGCGAACTGTGTACCACACACATATTGATCTGTTTTTTT
Source organism: Agrypnia vestita (assembly GCA_016648135.1). Taxonomy (NCBI): domain Eukaryota; kingdom Metazoa; phylum Arthropoda; class Insecta; order Trichoptera; family Phryganeidae; genus Agrypnia; species Agrypnia vestita. Next base: position 21,229 of record JADDOH010000770.1, on the reverse strand, counting down.
ACTAAACAGAAGGGGTCGCTTTCATCATCAGATATAATTAATATTGATAATTAAGATATAATACATAGAATAAATCGTCGCTGTATATTTAATAAAGCCAATGTGCCGTTTAGTACATTCTGAGATGAACAAATCAATTTGTAAATTTTCCATATAAAAAATGGAGATATACTAAAAAAAACATTGCCGTTCATCTGGAAAGTCTGCCTAGTAATTATTTTAAATATTTTGTATAAATCTAGTCTGTGCAATTATTTTTTAAAACAGTTTCAATCGCTTATCTCAGAATGTACTAAAACGGCACATAGGCTTAATTATATATACAGCGACGAAATACTGAATTGCTGACATAGTTTGGTCAGGTGGAACGTACGTGTGAGGAAAATATGGTTAAGAAATTATATGAGGCGAGTGTTTAAGGCAGCAGGAACAGAGGGCGTCCGCGAAAGATCTAACACGATTAGAAGATATTGAATAATGGTCCTGTTATAATGTACCGAGAGGTATGATAAAATGCCGGAAAGTGTAAAGAATGAAAATAAGCTGAATGAATTTTAAAATAAATGCTATATTTTTTGTAAAAATAGTAAACTATTGTAGATAATAGGTTGTTATGATAGATTATAAGAGTATTATTATATTATAGAATATTAAAGATTATGTAAATGTAAAGTATTAATAAGTAAATATAGAATGTAGTAAAAAATGTAATGTATAAAATTTTCAATACAAGTTAATATAAGAAATGTAATATTAACTAACTTAAGAAAAAAAAGTCTCAACAATGAGAAGATGTATGACTGTAGCCGAAGCATAAGTGATTTGCAAATATAGAAGAATGTGGCGTTCTACCCTCTTCGCCTACCCCTGCGGAGAAATGACGTGAGGGTTAGTTTGTAAATAAATTATAGTCTCACATTAACGAAGCTATTTATATGGACAACGTGTATAGAAGTATTTATAGGGTTGTCCACAGGAATTACAACCAATATTAATATTAAAAAGTAATTAATTACACTATATTACGATAAAAACTATTATTATTATTATTATGTTGATTAATAATTATTTTGATTCTCTAAAAGCTACAATAGTGATTAACTAACTTAACGTGTATGTATGCCTATTTTTAGTACTTATGATTATTGTTCAGTACCTACTTTATGACACATGATTATTTAAATTTGACTCATTTTACTCATCTTACAGTAATTGCTACGTAAACATTTTTATTTTTCAGAACATAACTTTTTGGTTATCTAATATCAATAATCATTGTTACAGCCAAAATCATATTTATAAATATGCCTAGCAGCTGATATATAATGCCTTACCTAATCTATAGATACTAAATTATGTATAATGTAATAAAATAAGGAAAATCAGCACATTGAAAATGTTCCATTTTTTAAGCCTCAGATAATTTGGAAGCAACGGAATGTAGGCAGGTACCTTCTTTTTTGTTTTTAGATTGTTTGAGGTTTGAAAAATAGAACCTTTTTAAAAACAACAGAAAGCAGTGTTGATATAAAAAAAAAGAAGAAAAAAAAGAAGTTCAATTGTTGTTTTGCTGAAAGCGTCTTGTATCTGTGCTGTTTTGTATAATATTGATAAAGAGATGTAATTTGCAATTCTAAACTAATATACGATTAATTACTATCACCCAGTGTTAATGTTTTTAGTTAAGTGTTGATTTCTAGTGAATTTTCCGCACCAGAGTTTCAATACAATCATAATAGTACAGAAGATCTAAAAAACTACTTTAAGCGCTTATTGTTTTTATTTTCGCCTTCAAAATTAAATTAAATCTCAACCTCTGTCCAGAATCACAAAAAACATTTTAGGTATTATACAAAACACTAAGCACACTAGTACTCAGATATTCTTTTTACTGAGTACTTATTACTGATTATCAAAACCGATCATCTAACCCGATACACAATAACCGTAATTTATATCCGTATTTTAAAAATAAAAATAGAGATGCAAACACGGAATACATATCGCATCAACATTATTACTATTTTAAAACTAAGGTAAACGCTTGTCCTATAAAAATAGTATAAACTTGCTGGTATCCTGGAGTGGGACTCAAACCACCCAACACCAAATCACTGGACGAGCGTCATGTCGCATTAAAACTATGTTGGACCATTAAAACATTTTTTCAAAAATAAAAATATAGTCCTTTGTATAAAGTACTAGTTTTCTAAAAAGGTTAGCGTAAATATAACCATTCAAATAATTAAAGATGTGAGGAATTGATTCATCCCCTGGCACTTGTAAAGGGGATGGAAAGCCATTAAACCGGAAACCCATTAGATCAAAAATACACTTTAATTAATTGCTTACATGTAGGAAGTACTCACACGAGTGCCTGCGCGTGTAACAAGCACTACGCAAATGAGATAAACACGTGTTTGGTTATGTGCAAAGCAAGGCAAAGAGGTATAAGTGGTTAGCAGAACTAGTGTATACATTACCGATTTTCAATAAACCGGTGTGGCTTAATTCCATTACCGAATTATCGGTATATATTTTTTAGTAAAATATTTCGAATGTAGAATAATATAGAATAATACATAATAATATTTACTTAAATTTTATGTGATAATGTTTGCAAAAAAGGGAGTGTGAGTATTTAAAAATACTGTAACGAGATGGAAACTCTACTGAATAATGACAACAATACAACGCACGGTCAGTCTCCAGTGACCGCAAACTCTCAAATATTATGCGCGCAATGCTGTGTCAGTCAAGCGTTACTGTATTTTCTCTCTCGATAAATGTATAAAATTCCTTGACGCACTAAAATACTACATTGGAAAAGTATATAACACTTTACAGGCCTCTCATTATCTCTAGAAAAAATCTGACAAAGGAATTTATCTATAAAAGGCATCACGCGACGCGAGGTCAGTAAATTCGTTTCGTGACGACAACAAGTGTGACATCTCCGTAGCGTGAATCATTGTGATCAGTGATTTGTGATATTATAATACGTGATATTAGTAAGCGAGCAAGCGCAGTATGACTACCAGTAATACCAGCGGAAGTGAAAAGAAGTATACCGAGGCGAGAAGTTTCTACGTGCGAACAATGGAATTTACCAAAAGTGATCAAAGCAATTGAAACAGCGTTAATTAATTAGTGAATAGTACAATAATAAGTGTTTGAAATATTCGGGAGACATTTAGCGACTACAAAATTAAGAACGGTACTACAATTTAAATCGAGTTCAGTGATTTTCTTTCTTAATAAATAAGGTAAATCAAATTCCACTGTTTTTATTTGCCCCCAAAGCCACGTAATGTGTAATAATTTGTTTTTATTAAAATGTTTTTATTTTTCAATTTGTTGAATATAAAGCCATCAAAACTTTTTGAAACCTTTGTAATTACTGGGAAAATATTGGTAAATTGTGTGGTGGCTCAGATTCTTCGCCTTTCAGCTCGATCCTACTCCTAACTGAGTCTACGCCTTGTTAGAGGCAAACAAGCTATCTATCTACGTCGGGTGAAGGCTCTACGGTTTTTAACGTAGTATTTCCAAACACCCTCGCTTTATTCAAGACCTCCCCAGTTCACGTTGTGTAATTTTTTGTTTCGAACTATAGGGGATGAATTGGTTTTGTGGTAACCCTGACGCAAGCTAAACTTAAATTAAATACTGGGGTATGAAGTTCGTGAATGTTCATGGAAACGCAAACAAAACTACCTAGCACGTCAATTAAGCCCTACGGTGCAATTGCTAAACATACTATGTTCCGTGGCCCTATATTATTTACCTATCATTCCTACGGACTGAAACCACTGCATCTGGTGTAGCTGCGCTTCCAGAGTGCGCGATCCTCTGCTTCCATGCCCTCTCCGCTCGATCCCCCATTGTCCTACCTGTATGGGATCGACCGCCATCCACTGAAAAGGTTAGTAACGTGCCGTTATCACATGCGCATGCACACTTAGAGTATATAGATCCCCTGAAAGCCCTCAAGTCCTTCGTAACCGCTCCTATGGGTGATTCCGTCTTCGACGCCCTCGCTGACTAATAATTTTATCTTCCGCCGTTATCTCGCTGTGCTTATTCCTTACGGTCTTTTATATCTACTCTGCATTATTTTTACATCAATTACATTGTTACGTTTATTTACTAGCCGGCCTAAGTTCCGTCACCTGTATCTGGCCCTATGTCTCATTCTAGTGGTACGTTGGGTTCTAATGGATAAGGGGTTTGTAGAAGGTATGTGTAAATGTATGTGTACGCGGAAAATGTGGTTGCTTTAAATTCGGCCCCTCCGTACCCAAAGGCTCATCGGTGACTGATCCCATCTTCCTTCTCCCGACACGAGTTCCGGATACGTTGACCTGAGCCTGGATGCGCCTTTTCATGTTGGGCCTCTTCTGTGCAAAGTACCGCACCATCCCTCGCGTCAGTGTCTGGCGTCCGGGCTCAGAGCCAGTTTGCCCCCCGAATTCCAACTCCTCCAGGTTAAACTAAGTTAAACTACGGTATATATACTGAAGCTACTGTAAAGATGGTCCCGGGCCACCTGTCAAGTCAAAAATATGCGAGTGGGGAAGGGGAGTTTCCTAGGCTCCCCAACCCTCGCCTGTGAGCAACTGCAGCCCATTGGCCATTCGCGACACTACAGTGACTGCAACCACCCTCCCAGGTAGTACTTATTATAATCTGATATGCATCAATACGTTCAATCCATTCCAGACGAGGGAAGACATCCGCACGGGTGTTGTGCCACCCGTGAAGAGCCCCCTCATACACTACGTACGAATAGATACATACTAATAAAATATAATATACATACATATACTTACATATACAATACATAAATAAATACTTGTAATGGTTGGTTGCCATGTGGTTTCACGAGGCCATGACCCCTCGTATTAGTAGATGGAAAGGTGGATCTGGACAGTAGGGATATGCCTAGCCCCTGGCCAGGGATGTCGGTGTATTTTCTCCAAATGGTGTACAGCTAGAATCCTGCCATCGATGATGATGGGATCTGCCTAATTATCTCCGACTGATGTGTAACTGGAACCCTGCCATCACTGATGAAGATGATGATGTCACTATCGAAACGTCACCTGATGACATTTAGCTGAACCGCCGCTAATGATGATGATGATGATGATGATACTATCGTAACGTTTCCTGACGATATACAACTGGGACACCGCTAATGATGACGTTGATGATGCTATCGAAACGCCTCCTGACGATATATAGCTGAACCACCGCTAGTGATGATGATGATGACGATGATACTATCGTAACGTCTCCTGACTATATATAGCCGAAACACCGCTAATGATGGTGATGATACTATCGTAACGACTCCTGACGATATATAGCTGAAACACCGCTAATGATGATGATGATGATGATGATGCTATCGAAACGCCCGCTGACTATATATAACTGGGACTCTGCTAGTGATGATGATGATGATGATACTATTGAAACACCTCCTGACTATATGTAACTGGGACACTGCTAACGATGATGTTGATGAAGATACTATCGCAACGCCTCCCGACGATATATATCTGGAACACCGCTAGTGATGATGATGATACTATCAGAACGCCTCCTGACTGTATGTGACTGGAACACCGCTAATGAAGATGATGATGATGATACTATTGAAACGTCTCCTGACGATATACAACTGGGACACGGCTAATGAAGGTGATGATACTATCGGAACGCCTCCTGACTATATATGACTGGAACACCGCTAATGAAGATGATGATGATGATACTATTGAAACGTCTCCTGACGATATATAACTGGGACACTGCTAATGATGGTGATGATACTATCGGAACGCCTCCTGACTATATATGACTGGAACACCGCTAATGAAGATGATGATGATAATACTATTGAAACACCTCCTGACGATATGTGACTGGAACACCGCTAATGAAGATGATGATGATGATACTATTGAAACGTCTCCTGACGATATACAACTGGGACACTGCTAATGATGGTGATGATACTATCGGAACGCCTCCTGACTATATATGACTGGAACACCGCTAATGAAGATGATGATGATGGTACTATTGAAACGTCTCCTGACAATATATAACTGGGACACTGCTGGTGATGGTGATGATGATGATGCTATCGAAGCGCCGCCTGACTATATATAACTGGGACGCGGCATATGAATAGACAAATAAATACCTAATTAATTAATGAATCATCAATTAAATAAATAAATAGAAATGAATAATTAAGTTCGGCGTCGAGCACACGGGCCGATGATGATGCTATCGAAACGCCGCCTGACTATATATAACTGGGACGCGGCATATGAATAGACAAATAAATACCTAATTAATTAATGGATCATCAATTAAATAAATAAATAGAAATTAATAATTAAGTTCGGCGTCGAGCACACGGGCCGATGATGATGCTATCGAAACGCCGCCTGACTATATATAACTGGGACGCGGCATATGAATAGACAAATAAACACCTAATGTATTAATGAATCATCAATTAAATAAATAAATAGAAATGAATAATTAAATTCGGCGTCGAGCACACGGGCCGCGCGATCCCTGGAAGTTCACACACATGCAGAGAAGGGTTATTTGGCGAATTAATTCGCCCCTATTATGGTCAGTACGGATCCAACATGCAAACAAACACCTGTGGATAAAAGTATATTTAAAGTTTACGGTACAGGGGTTAGCTTTCACTGTCGGCGCTTCTTCCGTCTCTGTCTGGGGTATCGAACCCGAGACCATTCTTCTTAATCGTGCGCCACCTTTATATATCGTTATAATCTCAAAACGGAAAGAGGATGACATGACTTACCCATCTGCCGCCGATTATATCCATTCCAGTGCTTCGTAGTTTCACTTTAAGTACCTCACTTTATACCTAAGGATTGCGAACACTTGCCTCGCACGCGCACACGATTCACAGGCCCCTAATTAACTATAGTTCGCGACCTAACCTTTGATCCTGCCATCACGCGTTTTTAAGTTTCCGTAGCTGGGGCTTAGTATCCAGCCTCTGTAACTATACGGTGTATATACTCTAACCAAACCGAAACTAGACATTATTTCCCTTTCTTTGAATTTATATTCCTCGGGATACCGGAATTAGACTCTAGCTCGACAATTGTAAGTATTATATATATCTTAATAATACTGCAACATAGTCCTTATTTCCGTCTTACGTATCCGTACTTCCCGGGTCATCGAGACTAGACTCCAATTCTAATGATCATACTCTAATGATTATACGCACCGATATTTTTCATAAAACCCGTTACCCGTTATTTTCTGATGTTACATATTCTTATATTTATCCGAAATACCGGGATTAAGCTTTGAATCTAGGATTCCATCCATTTATAAGTTTTAACAAACCCATGAAGCAACCACTTGTCCACTTGTTGTTGTTAAAGAATTGATTGCTTCTATAATAAAACCCCACTAGTCTACATCTTTATAAGGTCAATACATATTACTTTTAGGGTCCGCCGATTTAGTTTTATTCTTATTATTATTATTATTATTATTAGATTATTATTATTATTATTATTATTATTATTATTATTATTATTATTATTATTATTATTATTATTAATTAATTACACGGCTTAATAGCCTTTTACAACAGGTTTATACATAATTAAAATACAACAAACGATTAAATGTAAAAGAAAAATAAAGGGTATAGATGTAAAAAAGTATATATACATAGTTTAAAAATAATGAGGTTAGACATGTATGTAAAAAGTATATATGCAAAAAGGTGTAAAGTAGCAGGTTTATACATAATTAAAATACAACAAACGATTAAATGTAAAAGAAAAATAAAAGGTATAAATGTAAAAAGGTATATATATACATAGTTTAAACATAATGAGGTTAGACATATATGTAAAAAAGGTATATATGCAAAAAGTGTAAGGTAGCAGGTTTATACATAATTAAAATACAACAAACGATTAAATGTGAAAGAAAAATAAAGGGTATAAATGTAAAAAAGTATATATACATAGTTTAAACATAATGAGGTTAGACATATATGTAAAAAGGTATATGTGCAGAAAAGTGTAAAGTAGTGATCTCAGAAATTTTTACTCACCGATAATATAGCAATATTAAATTTGAATAGCCAGCTATATATATAAAAAATTTAAGACATTATATAAAATTTAATATTTTGAAAAGAAATGATCATATAATGATTTTTTAAATTTTGAGAGAGATGGATTTAAAATGTCGACATATGTAGGTAGTTCATTGCCAAGTTTGTGCATTGATAGTAAAATTATTTTATTCTTAATATAATTTCATTATCATCTCGAATATTTGATATCCACCCTCCGGCAAATTTTAATATAGTTTAAATCATTTTAATATTATTTATCATTTTAATATAGTTTAGGAATAACGGGATTCTGTAATTTTTACAAGTATAAACGACCCCAATCTTACCAAATCCATTTTATGTAGTGAAAGACGCGGGATTTATATTCTTCCTAAAATGTAAAATGAATCCGGTCTAGATGGAACATCCTTATTTAGTTTCAGGACAACGAGGTTTACGCGTTCCACGAGGAATATGATATAACCCGATCTAAACGAAGGTAATTTTATATAATTTTAGGACAGCGGGACTTACAAATTTCATAAAGTATATCGCGAAGCCAATCTAGGCGGAGGCACTACGTATATTTTAAACAGAGTAAGAGTTTAAATTTTACCATCAAGTCTAATACTCCGCAAGAATGTCCTAGGCATAGTAAACAAATTAGCGGTCAAAACTGAAGTGTTTCTATGTTCACACGTTTAGCTCAACACGAATATTATAAGTTTCACAGTTATAATACAAGACGCGAATTCCTAAACGAATCATTTTAAAATAGTTCTAATTGGAATCTACATGTTTCATATTTATTAAATGAAGGCGCGAATTCTAAACGAAACACTAACGTTGTTTAAAACGGGACCCTATATTTATATATGCTTAAAATGAAACGCGAATTCCTGAACGATAGCATTTTATATAACTAAATGTAACGAAATCTTATATAGTTTATAAATAAGAAGACCCGGCCCCAGGCGGTTTTTATATATTTTCAATATAACGAGGCCCTATAACATCTTTATAAGTATAATACAACCCCGGTCTAACGAAACAATGTACTAGAAGTTTTTATATGTTTGAATACATGATATACGTTTTTTTTTTATACACGTTTTTATACGCGAGATTTACGTCTTCGTACAGTACGAAGTACCCCAAATTATACAATCGCGAAGTTTACATCACTCCTAATGTATAACCAGAACTAATTGAAACATTTTTCATAGTTTAAGTCCGCGAGGCAAATATCTTTCATAAAATATAAAATAACCAGAATCAAATTAAACATATTTTTACCTTATAGACTTTCCCCAACGCGCGTAATAATCCCGGCCACATGAAACGTTTTTATATGTTTTAATAGCGCGGGACCTATGTTTTCCTATATAATATAAGATAACCCGGGCCGAACGGAAGCAATTTTATATACTTTATAAAATAGTGAAACTTGTACTTCTGTAAAACCGTAAATAAACCCCGACCCCCCACGAGATTATTTTATATAATTTTTTAGAATAATGAAATTTCATACATCTGTAAAATTGTAAATAAGCCCCGATTCTCACGGAATTACTCTATATAATTTTAAACGAAATGGAAATCTAGATTATTATGGGCTGAACCTGATACCCCGCGAGATCAGCTATATATTTTTCACTAGAGTATTTTTAATCCCAGAATTTATTCGCTATAATTTTAACGGACTCTTACTATTAACCATAAACAAAAAATTATTAAAATAAACTAAATATTCTTTCGATAACTAAAATAAACCCGGTCTAATCGAAACATTTCATATAACGAAATATTATATGCCTTACAAATGTAAAAATTAAAATGAGACCTCGCGTATTTAGCAAAGATAGGTATTTTATAAGACTTATTTAAAATCGAATCTGTTAGTAACAACTCCTTTATCTTTTAACAGCTTCCCGCGTGATTAGCGTAAAATAGGTATCTTTATAACGCACAGCTAGTTTCCAGAGATCCGCCAATACTATACTTAGTAAAACGAAAATTTAACTAAATTTGAACTCTACCTTTTCCTGAAATTCTGCGAATATTATTCTGTGAACCTAGTAAGACGACAAAAATAATTAACTTTATAGAACATAGTGATTTCCGAAGTTCCGATATGCCAGATTAATTACCTTTATAAAATAAAATCAAACCCGTACTCTGAGTTAAAACTCTTTTGACAGGACCTCGCGTATTTAGCATAAGGTAGGTATTTTTACAAGACTTATTAACAATTTCCCGCGTGTTTAGCATAAAATAGGTATCTTTATAACGCACAGCTAGTTTCCGGAGATCTGCAAATATCAGTTCTATATATGCCGGACTAATCAACTTAATAGAGCGCAGTTATTTCCGAAGTTCTAATATGCCAAATTAATTACCCTTTATAAAATAAAATCAAACCCGTACCCCCCTTTTCTTTTAACGTGAGCAACCAACAATGTCGAAGAGTATATTTACCCGTACACAAATTTCACTAGAGATTAAACTATAATTTTCACACACTGAGACACTCTAAGTCGACGGTAATTATCACTCACGGTAATTATCACTCAAAAAAAACAACCGACGCAGATTTTGCGCTCTCGTAGACCGTCACCAACTGCCTGATTTCTGCTGTGTCTTGACATTTTAAACCCCCCCTAGCAGCCAAAGGTCCTAAGTCGTGTGTTTCCAGGTTTTTCAATATCCTACTTTCCTTGAAACCAAATTCTTTGTTCCTAAGATTCAATTTGGCAAAAAAAAAAACCATATCTCCACTCGGATATGTCAGTTGATCCCACCTCCTGTTGCCGTCTCTATCTCCATCCCTGTGCCCGTTTGGGACGGACTTGGTGGCTTCAGACGGTTTGAACTCGCTTCACAAGAGCGATAATTAATTTTTAATATTTAATTTCTAAGTTCAGTCCATATTGTCGTTTGATCAACCGTAACCACAATCTATCGGGTACTCCCCTAATCATAGTTGATGTTTCTTCACTATCTACCATTATCATGTCCCGTTCCCTCGTATTTTCACTCGTCTTTATCGGAAATTTAACGTTTCTTGGCCGCTATATCATGGGATCAATTTTCATATATTCACCACGTGCACACTGCATACCTAGATATAACAATCATCCAAAGGTACTATACCTAATTTTAAATTAATTTTGGGCGATCTTTTCTCGTGAACCATCCAATGAATCCTGTCTTTTGGCCGCGACTCTGCGAGCACAGGGACGTATTAGCTCCCTCCGTTGCGGAATTTAAACATAATTTGTAACCATTTATTATTATTTTTATTGGCAGTAAGATTGATCCACAAGATAACTATGATACATAGACAGTGAATATTCTCGAACAATATAATACTGGAAGAGTACTATTCGCTATAACACAATAAACTATTAATGTAAGTTAAATTAAATTTTTAAAGTCAGTGGAAGATTTTTAAGATCGTTTTGCTTTTAATTTTTTTCCCAAAACAAAATAAATAAACAAATAAATAAACACACAGATACACACTCACACAACCCACTATTGGACATGTTTTTATTATTCTTTTATAGATTGTATGTATGTGTTTTCGCGTAATTGGCCCAAAACTCTGTGCATCAATTATTGTCTTTTCTTCAAAGATTGATTAATTATGTGGCTGTAAGAAACCCAATAAATGAAAACAAATAAAAAAAATAAGTAAATAAACCTCCAGTGCCGCAGGCAAGGCGTCGGATTAATTCAGTGCTCATTCATTGCCAAGGCACTGGACGCCTCCGCTGATAACTATATACCGCTCACCATGTTCTTAGAGGTGTGTTGAAAGATTGCTAGTATCTGTCGAATTGGTCTCAAGTAGTTGTCTGTATTTGTACGTTTATCATTATTACATGCTCTTGCTATATTCGTTCCACTTCACATTATTGTTCCTCCCGTCTTCGAATTTCTATCACACTATGTTCTCCTATGTTTTTGGTACTTATATGCTTGATTTTTACTTGCATTTACTCCTATATATATTTGTTTCATTTATCCATCCATCTATAAGATCCCCATACGCTTTATCCTTTTATTTCATGTGTATATGGGCCGCAAATTCATATTATTTTATTTACAATATTCTTATCTAGATACACTTGTTTCAATTATGTTTTGTGGTTATTACTACCAAACCCGGCGAAATCTGAGCTAGAATAGCCAATCGTATACACGTTACCCGTCCTGTTGAAACTACGCTAACGTCGGACAGGTTTGTAGTGATTACATAGTTAATATATTGTATCTATATTCGAGTATATTATTTTCTTGTCGTGCCATTAATATGCTTACACGTTATCGTTATCTCTTTCCTAACTGTATATACCGTCATTGCACAATTACCTATCTGTTGTAAAAGCCTGAAGAGCGTTAGTCTACAGATAAATATAATACAATTATAGTTAACTTCTCTACCCGCCTACGTTATTCGACTCCCGCGAAACGAAAATGAATCATTATTCGCTCCTCGATAGAGCGTCAGTCTACAGATAAATATAATGGAATTATAGTTAAATTTCCTATCTGCCTACGCTATCCGACTCCCGCGAAACGAAAATGAATCACTATTCGCTTCTCGACAGAGCGTTAGTCTACAGATAAATATAATGGAATTATAGTTAACCTTCCTATCTGCCTACGTTATCCGATTCCCGCGAAACGAAAATAAATCATTATCCGCTCAGTTAAGGTCACCCCTCTGGTACATCGTATACGTTTTAATCCGTGTTATTACAAATTATTTATGGGCGTTTTCCTCTCGCGATCCCCCGATTAGACCCGCCTTCCTTAGTTTTGCTCAATATTCTGCCTCTCTGTTGCACGGGGATCCACTCGAGATGAAGATATACGGCTCTCAAACGATTTCAAAACCCGAGCAAAAAAGTCAATAATTCAGAAACCTCGTGGAACTGTCAATATCATCGTCAACTTAGAGTAGACGTTAATCGGTTTTTTAACGGCTTAAACTGCAATAAACGCGACCTAAATCTACGAAAGCCGTGTTCAGTATTTTTTTTTGGGAAGCACATGTGGACCGCTCGGACCGCGCCGATCGTCAACCATTTGTACCAAACGCGGCTTTACCACAAGATTAATATGTTTTATAAGAATTGAATATTAACTGCTCGTAACCTATATCCGATCAATCGCTACTAACTCCGTTCCAATACTAGCGTTTCATCATCCCCAAATTTTTGTAGCGCCAATACTCCGCCAGGTGGGTTTAGCTCAATTTTTTCCCGCGTAGCATTTAAATCATCTTAGAGTTCAAAATAAAATAATAAAATAAAATAAAAAATAAAATCTATAGAAACAGGTGATTCATCACAAGTTGAACCCCTAAACTCACATTGAGGTACTTTATAAAAGCATTGTACAAAGCAAGCAAAGCCAAAATGATTGCAACTCCCATTTTAAAAAAAAAAATCGTAACATACCGCGCCAACACCACATCTCGAAGGCGTCAAGCATGTTTCGTTATTTTCTTGTCATATTCAAAGTTTGTGATGGTCGACATAGAGATAGATTTAATAAATTTAGAAAATCTTAAAATAATAATATTCAAAAAAAGTCAAGTATGGACATCAAAAATATATTTCTTCTGTTTGGAATCGTTTAAAAGTAAAAGCCTGATATATTTCTTCTTAAGATTCTATGTATTACAAGAGGCTAACAAAATATTGAATATTCAGCTATACAAGTAATATTTCTTAGATCTTTATTATACCATGGATATGGTTCTGTGTTAAATTAATATTGTTTGCCAATCCTAATAGACTCGACCTTGTGAGTGGGTGCGAACGAGCCTTTATTATTTATGAAACGGAACAGCAGGTCTCGCGTGTAGCGAGTGCTTTACTCTTATTTTAACGAAACGGACCAATCACAGGCACGCGTTACCTTTCGACGGGTTGAGCCGGAGGCGACCGTCCTGATGGCTGAATCCGGCCAATGGCGAGCGCCGGCGGTGAGGTCATCGGGCCTAGGATGAGTCACTGCACTAGCGTGGATTTCAGAGGTATGGTGAAATCATTACTATAAAAGGAGCGAACTCGATATACTCAGCCCCTTCAGTTCGAGACCAGACTTGCGAGCGGGAGCGCTGCCCAACAGACTACCGACGGAGCCCTGAGTTCCAGAACAGCATTTGCGGACGGAGTTGCTGCCCGGACTTATGGAGGAATCTACCATTCATCAGTACCAGAGAGGATCATACCGCCACTGTGTAACAGCTAAGGAACACATTTATATTATCTATCGATTAATTATTTTCACTATTGAAATGTATTTATTTTGGGAAGATTTAAAATCGGAGCAATAATGTATAATTAATATCACGATTTCTTGTGTGATCTTGGCTCAATTCGTACGGGAATATCTCCCAAACGAATATATTTTGATGCATGGGGATTTTCATACCATTTGTATTAACAATTGATTTTACGGAGCTCTATAAGCAGTGCTTAATAGATTCATAATATTGTCGACGCGTTATGTATTGCATAACCAGATATCAATCCAAATCGTACGAGAAATTCTTCCGAACGAATATATTTTAAAGTATGGGGATTTTCAAACTATTTTTACTAATAATTGAATACACGTAATTCTATAAGAAATGCTTAGTAGCCTTATAATAATTGTGTTGCGTAAGTATTGCGCAATCCGGTCTTCAGCCAAGTCTTTATGATTTGAGTACCTCGGTACATCTGGCTTAACAAGTAGCTTCAGAACGACGAGTAAAGGACAGAATGGGGAGATCTAACTGAAATTGGAGTTTTCTGGTTTACGAACGTTGAGCTAGGTGAGGTTGTGGATGACGCTTCGTGTCATAAGCCTGGAATTCGCGCAAGCCCCTGTGAGGTACTCTTAAAAGCGGGACCTCCCTTGTTGATCGGAGTGGCCACTAGACTCGACCTTCGCGCCTCATCCTGCTCAAAAACAGCGTGAACCAACGTCGTGAATTCTCTGACTTTGGAAGGATTTTCATGCCTGAATGCTATGAAATCTCAATAGAAAACGTTAACTTCTATTTCATCCTCTGTAAAAAGACAGAGCCAGATGCAGTACAAAAATCATTCACTCATATGGAATAGCTGGGATATTATAAATATGTTACTAACACTCTAACATTTGTCCAAAGTAAATGTTGCAAGATGCAGAATCGTGGGACGCCGCTCTGAAAAGGCATAATGAGATTGCACAATAATTTGTAACATCGCTGACTATGCCCGCAAAGGAGGCTAATGTCGTCATCAATTCGTACCAAAAGAGTACATGATTCTTCAAACACCGGCCTAAAAGAAAGGCGCCTCAAGACAACACACATCATCAGAAACTCGTACCAAAAGAGTACGTACATCTCAATCATAAGCCTAAAAGAGAGGCGTCACAGGATCACATCTCGTAAAGAAGAGATAGAGTCTCGGGATGCAGTAAGTTCCGGAGGAACAAGGGGGGCCGTTTAGTCACTTAGGAAGTCGGCCACCGGGTTTAGGCGGGCGCGGGGCCTCTACCCCTCTCAGCAGAGATGCTGAGGGTTTAAAAAAAACCAAAATTTAGCATTCAAAGAAACTATTATTTCATATAAACTCACGGGCTGTTGTAGAATCCTTTCGAACAAACCATCCCCGAGACCTTATCTACTTATTTATAAAGAAGTTTCGCTTCAAAAATGTATTATTTTGTAGGTAGAAAATATATGTATTATTTTCCCATGGAATTAATATGAACAGGTTCATGCACGTCTAGAACGAAACCATTCAAGGTAAGAATTTGCTAATACAAAGTGTTTATAATTATTAATTTCAGTGTTATTTAATATGTGTGAATTTTTCCCTTTGCGCCGTTCGAACGATTTTACTGGTTTGTCTCAAATCGAAAATGTTTTATTTCTAATACACGAATTCTTTCTAGTGTATGTATTTTATTGTAACATAAATGTATAGATTATTAGGTTCGTTAGATGTTTTTATTACGTAATATTATGCAATTGTTTCCACACTGCTCCTATAAAAGAATTTGAAGTTATTACGATACACAACGGGGTCCTTCATCCATTAGACGAATCATGTGCCAATTCAACGACGTATTACGAATAGTATATATTGTATTTATCGAGATTTAGTCGCATTTATTATTTCTAGTGAGGTTTTTAGTATTGGTTCCAGGCGCCATTATGAGGCGGAAATAGTTCATATTCATAGCCCGACTGCAATAGGTATTTTTGTCGCGTAAGAGGTAGCACTTTTAGAAATATAACTACGTTTTATGTTTCGTCCCTGACGGACAGGATGGTATAGCTGTGGCTATTTAGGTAATATACTTAGTAAATGCAAAGGGCATTAGGTATTTTCAATATAGTATGCGAACCCAAGATGTTAGAAATATTTTAGTTAATATTTTTAGTTAATATTGCATTCAAAAGCGCAATTTTCACAGAATAATTATTTCCAGTTAATAATATATATTTTAGTTAAATGTATAGTTAGCACAGGCAGAGTATTAATATTGTATAGAATACATTATTTATAATATTTCAAGAAGGTATAATATTTTATTCCGCGATCCTTTTATAGTTACAGCGTATCTGTCGACCTCAGCCGTTGCCACCCGCGCCATACAACTATTTTCGCTAACATCATACGGCAAATGACTTTATTCATTGCAATGAAATTTATATTATTTAATATTATTTTCCGTGACGTATTTTGACGGGTCACCCCATAGGATTCATCACATTGTTAGCCGCGGCCAGGAGTTGGCAAATCAATTGAATATAATAGCTAAAACTAAATATCAACTCGCGACGAGTAAGCATCGACATTTTAAATAAATTATTAATACAAAATTCATCGTTAATACGTTAGGAAGACCCCTCTATCACGCGGATCAGCACAGTGCTTACCGTGACCAGGAGAACGATTTATATTGAAATACAATAAAATGCTTTATAATATTAATTTAACATCATTTCGACATTAAATACAGTCCGCTCGATTTGATTAGGATACCCTACTGGCTACCGGGAGCATCACAGTGGTGCCGGTGACCAGACAGGAGCGTATTCGTTGGACTCATTTGCATAGTAATAAAATCATTTTGGTTTAGTTAATATTATAAATGAAAGAAAATATTTGATTATAAAAGCGGTTTTATTTAAACAATCGCGGACCACGGTCCGTGACATCAAAGAAAAAAGATTGAGCATTTATGTGAACCACGTACTGAGATTTGTAGACAAACGTGATACTAGGTATTAGAAATTTCTTTAGGTTGTTTGTCATATAGACAGTTGGCATTTTTATTATTTAATATTTTGTGAACGAAAATTATTGTAGTAATTTTGGTCCTTGTGATATATTAGTTCGATTTTGGAATGCCTGTTTCTTTGTAAAAGTATTGCTCCATTTTATAGAATATGTGATTTATTTCATATCTCATTCATTTTATGTGGTTTGAATTCAAACGATTCACATTTGAAAAATATTTTTAATAATTGTATGAAGAGAATATATTTGAATGCGATCTCACAAGTATGCCACCGTCACAATCTAAAAAAGACCATCGGGATTTGCGGATCGCAGTATAACAAATATGTAGTTAAGATTCAAACGATTCACGTTTGAAAGGTTTTAATTATTGCATTTGTTTTCTCGCAAGTATGCCACTGTCACGGCCTAGGCCGTCGGGATTTGCGAATCGCAGGATAACAAATATGTAGTTGAGATTCAAACGAATCACATTTGAAAGGTTTTAATTATTGCGTTTGTGTTTGTGTTTCGCAAATATACCACCGAACACGGCCAAAGCCGCCGGGTTTGCGAGCGCTGTGTAATGGGAGAGCACGCGCGACACGGTTCCCCATACAGTACCGTCCCGGGTCATGTTCCGCCCGACTGCGAGCGTTCACGAAATAGACCGGAGACGTTTGAGGGTTTAAGGTTTAACAAGTTCGACCTTCGCGTTCGGGCTAGTACGAAAAGACAGTTAGCTACGCCGAACGGATTCGCACGGCGCCCGAAATGCAAAAATATACACCTGTATTACGGGCAGATCACCGCGACAGATTTCAGCGCGCGCCACGGAGGGTTTATGATAGCTTAAAATTCGGTTTTAATTTAATTTCTTATATTAATATAAACTAATAATTAACCCACGCTAGATAAAATCTGTTCAGTGGCAAATATTTTCGCTTACGAGTTATGCAATAGTAATTAATAATAATAGCAGAAAAATATAAAAGTAAAAATAAATATAAAAACCGGATAACAATTTAGTAGAAAATATAAACACGAGAATATATGAATCTAAAAGAAAAGAACATTTGATATATATTTTATTTTATAAAAAAAATTATAAATCCGATGTTTTATAATATTTACTTTTCTCTTTCGGTTATGTACTTTTATGATACAAATGCAAAAAATATTTTAATAACTATCCGTCTGGTTTCATAATTAAAAATTAATATAAATTAATTTTAATTAAATTAAGGTTAATGTAAATTAAATAAATCCACACTTGTTATATATTTGTCTTATGGATATTAAAAAGGGTTTCTATATTTGAAAAAAAAAAGATCTTTAAATTCAGCTAAATTTTTACAGATAATAATTACACAAAAAATTTATTGATTATAGTATTCTTACAAATCTACTTATATTATTTGATAACTTTCACGTGCATGTTTCGGAGATACCTTTTTATCGTCAAGGTGTTATATTAAAAATTGTCCTAAAAAAATAAAATGTCAATCTACAATGTTGCTGAATTAATTGAAAAAAAATAATAATTTCCTTCATTGATTTATTATGGTTCTTAATTATTCTAATTATCTAAATGTGTTCTTAATTGTTATACACAGTTATATACGGTTCTGGTTATTCAAACTAATTATAATTTCTTTGTTGTATGCAGGATTGATAGACTTGTTCGTAATATAAACACAGACGCGTATTGTTGCACGAAATAATTATTTGAGTTTCTTGTTTTGATCTAAAATTATTTTGATTTGAATTACAAGAATAAAATTACTTCCATTTTTATTTACAAGACGGCCTGGCATATGAATTAAAATGGTCATACTACCGCCATCTAGCGGAAATCAGAGAAAGTTTTGAGCCTTCGCTAGTATTAGTCTATAGGAAGCGGTAATAGAGAGCGCAATATATATATACTCTTAGTAACGAATAATTAAAAATTGGACTTGTTTTTTTTTATATATATTCCTTTGTTTCGCTTCATTGCAACGTTAATTGAAATTGTTTTATCTTCATTAATAAATATTATATTACAATATACGTTGATATAGCTTATTTATAGGCAGAGTAGAAATAAACATCTCACTACTTCAAATTTCGTACGTATCTATATAAGGGTTGTTTTAGTTTTGGGCGCAATCTTCTTGGAAATAATACAAAAGTAAATCCGGAATTAACGATATGTGAGTTTCTTCAAGTTTTGAGAAGTCGTAACGCTATGATTGATTAAGCATTTATTGTTTTTACTATGCATTGGGTGTATGTAGAGATCCTTTTGAATAGTGATAAAATAAAATAAAAAAGAAATTTTTCAGGAGAGCTTTTGAATTCTTCTGGAACATTTTGGGAAAAAAAAAAAAAATTGAAAATGGATTTTTAGTAGATTAAATAGTAGTAGCATAACGAAATCATTAGATTCATCCACCTTCATGCGTCGTCGTGACCATTACTTTTAGATTAGGGTAGGAAGATTAGTCGTTTGGATCTTGAATAGATTCCAGTCGTATAGCGAGCCGAATTATACATTAGGAATTCTTGATTCAGTTACACACATACATCTTCTGTGGATGTCAGTGTTGGTGATGACTACTACAGCTAGTACAGATATTAGGGTTTACCTCTTCTGATTTGTAACAGTGTACTTCGTTAAACATGTTCGCGTTGTTAAAGGAAAACTTTAAAATTTTATAATGTTGAATATACTTGAGATTCTTTCATCAGCGGGGGGAAATATGGGGATGTTGTTAAAGGAACACTTAAAAATTTTATAATGTTATGTTACATATAAGTATGGGGATGATGAATACGGAACATATTAATAAAGTTGTTTTAGGTTTTCAATAAGTTTTGGGAGGAACGATATTACAGTTATACGGAGGAGTCGCGCCTGATTATTTGACAAACGCTTAACAATTTGGGGGAAGACAGGTTAGTAAGGAATAGTTATGGGAAACTTTTCTTGACATCTGGACCCACTTCTTCTACAAACATGCGTCGTCTTTAGATATCACTCTTGAGGGATGGCAGGAAAGTTATTTGAGACGGATAATAGTTATATATACTTTTACGTTCTACAATTATCGAAGAGGTTGTTCCTACTCTTTTCTTCCTCTTCTTCTTCTTCGTTTCCTTCTTATTCGTATATGCTATCGGTTATATATATATTTTTTCTTTCCCCCTTTTAGTTGTATTGACTTCAACAGAGTCTTCTTCTTCTTCGGTACGAAGGTTTTTTTTATTGATTACGTTCACTCTAGTCTTCTTCTTCTTTGAATACATACCGTTTATGCTTTACTTTTCAAACGCCTTCTCTTCTATAAATAGCAATTATTACAATACGTTGCAACTACTTCTTCGTCTTATGGTATATCTTTCAACTGCTTCTCCGCTTTCTTCTTCTTCTTCTTTTTCTATTACTACAATCATTTCGTCTCCTTCCATTTATCTTAAACTTTTCGACTGTTTTTCTACGTCTTTTCTTCGTCTTCTTTTGTTCTTTACTTACTGCTACATTCGCGTCTTCTTCTTATTTTTCTTTCAACTTCTTCTTCTTCGTCGTTATCTACTACTACACTCGGTTGTGACTTTTTTTTCTTTATCTTATGCCTTTCGGTGGATTCATTTTCTTCTTCTTCTGTCGTCATCCACTACTTTTGCGGCTTCTTCTTCCTCTCCTTCATCATATTACACCAACAATAAATTATGGCAGTCATTACAGTATACGTAGAATATTGAGGACAATTGGCTGTTTCTACAGAGGAGGACATGTATTGCGCATATGAAT